>APFE031669441.1:0-14125 GCA_000404065.3 Pinus taeda | reverse complement strand
AGGCTTAGCACTCTAATTTTAAACAATGTAATATTAAAAATATAAATATAAGAAACTTTATCTCAAGATAGACAAACTATTTTAGACACATGATCTATTGACAAACTAGGAAGCTAGCTACCTAGTTCAATAAAATATACTAAATCAGCTAGATCTAATAATATTCTATAAAATAGGAAACAAACTCTCTACATAGAGAACTAGCTCTACCTAATCATGGTCAATAATCCTAACAATCAAATTTGATCACACATAAGACAAGTAGGAGTTACATACTGCAAAAATTCCCCTTAAATACTACTTCTTTGAATCTTCTTCCCTAGAGGTCTTCATCCACTTCTTCATTATATCACATGCTCCACTACAAACTGAACAACCTCTTGAATAACAAAGTCTACCCGTGGTCCAACCTAGTTCTTTCACTTCATATCATGATCATGTAGACATCATCAAACTATTGACATCAGTATCAAGGAAAAAACATAAACCATAATGCATTGGTACCTAACTATTGCAACTGATAGTTTACTAGGATGTCCTTTGGATACATGTTTCATTCAATTTCTTGATGAAGTCCCCCTGAATTTACAACTTCACATCTTAAATTAAAAATTGCAATATGGCATGTGGATGAGTTGTACAAAGGTTTTTCTTATAGAGAATGTGAAGCATCTCTTTTCCAAAAGAATTTTGGGGAATGAGGGATTCATTGGTATAAGTGTGAGGGATTCATTGGTATAGGTAGTTGATTGAGGGATCTATGGTGTTTAGTTGTAAAAAACAGTAGTGCAAGCTTATGGTTGGGTGGAGAGTCATTTTCTACATTGGTACAAGTTGGTTGGTATTCAAAACCATAGTGCACTTAAGATTATGGTTAGGTGAAGAGTCAATGCAAATTAATTAGTAATCAAATAATGCAACCATTTTAAAATCACAAATAAAATAATTTCTCATTTTATAAAAATTTCTAAATAATAAAACCATAAACATAAATGAATATACATATTTGACTAGTTTTCATTAAAAACATTAATCAATAATTCCACTCTCCCATTAAAATGACTCAATTAATTATTAATATTACTGATAAAATGTTTTGCTTATATAATATAATTTATATAAAAATTTGCAGATCCGTCCCTCCTTCCCTCTAAGCTAAATATGCTTATACCGAGTATAATTTTAATAAAAATGAATAATAGACCACACAATATAGATAATATGTTATGTTACGAAGGATTGAAACTGTATGATGCATCATGGTAATTTCAAAATTTATTATCTATTCATCCAGGCTTTGGGAAAACCGCACACCTGGCCAAACATTTCAGTAGAAGAATAGCTAAATTCTGATATCGTTTGTGGTGTTTCCCGGTGAAAATGCAACTTTATACTCATAATCCTCAATGAAATATACGTTTAACATACATTTATGGACAATGAAATATACGTTTAACATACATTTATGGTCACTAGTAAATTTGTTTTCAAAATAGAGTTCCAATCAAACGTATCCGCAAACCCTAAAGAAAAGCTTAAATAGTTTCAAAATTACGCAGCAATTCCATTCTCAACTATATATCTATAGAGTTTGCTTCTCATCATCTGCATTTCATTATTCATTCCCCAACCAGTAGATAATAAAAATGTTTAAAGTTGATGAGACTGGCGGGACTATATATCCATAGAGTTTCCTTCTCATCATCTGCAATTCTTCATTCATAAACTATTTAGGTAATGAAAATATTTAAATTGGAAGGACTATATATCCATAAAGTTTCCTTCTCATCATCCGCATCTGATAATTAATTTCCAAACCATTTAGTTAATGAAAATGTTTAAAGTTGATGAGATTTACAACCAACACAGTTTTTTTATTTTTTCTCTCTTTTTTATATTAAATTTAATTATTGCTGGTTGCTATGTGGGAATGCAGGTTGGTTTATTATTTTTATTGAAAAAAAACCATATTACTTGGAATTGCCTTATTATTGGTTGAGGAAAACCACACTTCATGAATTACTTCTGGTGATTTGTAAAGTGACAAGTTTTCAATCCAGCTATTTCTCACTATTAGTTGAGGAAAACCACACCAAATAAAATTACCTCTGATGATTTGTAAAGTAGCAAACTTTCACTCCCAGTAAATGCCTCTCTGATGATTTGTAAAGTAGCAAACTTTCACTCCCAGTAAATGCCTCTAATTTTTTTTCTTGAGTAAACCAAATAAGCCAATACAATTTTTTATTTTAATATAATTAACTATCAAACTTTTTATAAACAATAAAATTAACATAATTACTTATTATTGATAAAATTACAACCATTACAATCAAATTATCTGTAAATAAAAAAACTAAAATCATCACCATATTGTAAAATTGGAGATGGGTGAATTTATCTATAATGAAATTCGATATTGATGAATTCCTAAAATACCAATATACCAATGCCATAAAACGAAAAAGCATGTTAAAATGAAAGAAACCATTTTATCATTTCAGAACCACATAACATAACAGGGTACTTCCATTGATCCATCTGATATCTATCTTTCTTTGCAGAATGAAAAAACAACAGTTTTCATTACAATGAAAAATGTTTACCTAAAAATCTAAAAAAACCAACAGTTTTCATTAAAATGAAAAAATGTTTACCTAAAATCTAATATATGTGCAACTGATAGAGAAGTTATTACAATTTAGATGGAACAGCAATCTTGCTTACAAAAATATATGTTAAGCTCCGGAGGGATAGACTCTGATGCAGAACGGGGAAGGAGGACTGAGTTTGCAGTTTCTAGCCCTGCAAAACCACGGTGTAGAGGGCGGCCAATATGGGATCAAAGTCCCGTCTTACCAGCCTTGAGGAATGAGGAGTAAGGGAGAATGAGAGGGGGGGTGAGATCTACAGATGTGGAAGCTCAGGAAAGATAGGGCCCAGTCATTTAAACTTTAATTCTGGTCCGGATCATAATTGAAGCGTGAACGCTTTTCATAACTTGCTTTCTTGGGCATTCCATCGGCGCTGCGCGAACGCTGACGATTATGAGAAAACTATCCATTGTAGAAAATTGTTGGAATGAAGGGGCAGTTAATAACGTAAGGCATTCCCCATTTCTGTATTTATAGATCTAGGCAGGGAATTTACAACCACTATACAGGTTATTTTAATAATTTATGTTTGTCATATTTTTGGCAATATTTCGAAATCTGTAATAGAGACAAGGATTTGCAAGTACAAATAATGGAGAGAATCCTGTATACATAATAATGTGAAAAAACGTCATGAAGAGAATCCTTTATACATAATAATGTGAAAAAACGTCATAAAAGTTTGAGGAATCTTAATTAAAAAGTAATATAAAAAGTGTTAAATTTATTTGTATATTTAAAAATATAATTTAGTTTAAACAAAGTTTTTTTAACAAATCACATGAACAAGTGTGGTTCATCAAACACTTTGGCTAAAAAATTATTTCTTGTGATTTCTACAGAAAGACTTTAATTAATTTATTATGGATCACATAAGTTTGAATATAGAAAATAATTTAAATTGTTAATATTGTAAATTTTAAATTATTATATTGAAAAGTAGTATTATTGAATTTATATGAATTAAATATTGTAAATTTTAGATTTAAAAAATTGTTAAAAACAGAAAATGTTATATTAAAAAATTTAAAACAAAATAAGTTTTATATGAAAAAGATTGAAAAAAAATCTAAAACACATTTCTCTCAACATAGATTTATTATTATTATTAGAAGATTACTAGAGTTGCAGCCCATCACTAGTGTGAAATTCCAAATAGAGGGGTCTCTTTTCTTTGGGATATCCCCAAAAGCTTAGCTTGCTAATGTTTGAGGGATCTCTTTTCCCACCTATACCTAAAAAGGTTAGCTTGCTGCTTTTCCATGCTAGACACCATAAAGGTTAGTTGATTAATGCTAGTTTTTGTTATTGTTGAATAAATTTTTAGAAAAATTTGTTCACTCTAATATAGAACTTTCTAATAATATGAATTTAATAATTCAATGTTTCAATTAATATTTCAATCCATAATTTAATGTTTCAGTTTATATTTTCAATCCATCATCTATTAGTAGATAATTCAATTTTTACCTATTTTTTTTTAAGATTGGTATGACTACATGTTTATCATGTTCAACTTGTAAGCTTGGTATGACTACATTTTTATCATGTTCAACTTCTCATCTTGATAGGGAATAGCATAAGATTTGAATCACCTATTTTTTTTTTTTTTAAGCTTGGCATGACTACATTTTTATCATGTTCAACTTTTAAGCTTGGTATGACTACATTTTTATCAGATTTAACTTCTCACGTAGATAAGGGATAACTCAAGATTTGAACAAAAAACTTCCAGTTTTGTAAGACTAAAATTTGAACCCAAAACTTCCAGTTGAGTAAAACTTCATTTCCACTGCTATTATCAATTAAACTACCTTAAAAAACCAGTTCAGCTTTTAAATATGAAATCCAAAACATTTGAAATTTTAAATTATTTTCATTGTCTTCCTTTTCCAAAAATAAAAATAGCTTTATATTTTTAAAATTTACATACATAGATTCAATAATTATGATATAAATAAGTAATTTAAAATATAAATTTAATAATATAAAAAAAAAAAAAAAAATTAATAAATCTTATAAAATCTTAATTTTTAATATCAATATTTCATGTTTCCATTAAATTTTATTTTTATTTTTTATTATTCATATTATTATAAAATTTACTTTACAAGTTTTCTTATTCACAATTTAATAAAAATGATACAGTTTGCCCTTCAATTTTCTGAATAATCTGAAATAAGAGGGATTTGTAACATTTAAGATAGGAACAGTAAATGTAGAAATTAATTAAAACGTGAGTATTTTTGGCAAAAAAATATTTCATGATTTTTCTTTAAAGTTTTGAATATAATAATAGTTAACTTCACAATTTTAAAATAAAAATCTATAAAATGTATATTCTCAAATTTTCCTGTCTTGGATTTTGGACTGTCAATTTTTTCCCTGGTAGACTCCAACAATTCAGTAACTATATTTGAAAGCAAAAAAACCCAAAAGGTCCCCTCATTACTGCCTCACTTCAATTATCAGTACCTGACACCATGGTTTTGGGCGGTATCTGATCAGATCCATATGGGACTTTAAAAATTGTAAGCCTACTGAATTGAACGATACCAATTTGTCTGGCTAGGGGTTTTTCCTCGTATGATTACCTTTGTTATTATTGTATATTGGAAAACCATGCTAAGAGAATATACACAGAGAAGCCGGCCTTACAGGTTACGTTGGCATATTCATTACCAAAAACTCATGGTGCTAGTACGTAACTCGATTACCTTTGTTATTATTGTATATTGGAAAACCATGCTAAGAGAATATACACAGAGAAGCCGGCCTTACAGGTTAGGTTGGCATATTCATTACCAAAAACTCATGGTGCTAGTACGTAACTCGACCAGATTCCTGCTTCAAACATTGCATATAAGTACTTCTGAGATTTTGTGGTAAATCAAAGCAACAAATATAATGGGTATTAAATGAGTGGGTCTGTATATGCGATTTGATGGATCACTAATTCTTTAAAATCAAAATTTAATAATGAATATATACCATTTCACTTATATTATATAAGTTAATATTTGATATTTTTAATCGATCACTAATCTATCAAAATCTAATAGTGAACATATACAATCTCTCTTACATACATTATATTATATACATTAATATTTAATATTTTTAATCAATCACTAATCTACTAAAATCTAATAATGAACATATACAATCTCTCTTACATCAACATGATGTTGATAGTCCATCAAATTAATGATATAATGATGACCAAGCTCATAATTCATATGGACCTATTTGTCTGCACACTACATCGTTGCATGGAAAATTATTTAAATAAATGAGAAAATTGATTTGATTTATGAAAAGGCTATAAACCCAAAATTCAATCTATAAAAGATTTGATAAATTAATAAGTATTTTTAATTTTTATTTTTTATAATTAACATATTTTCATGAATGGATCGATAGAAACTTAAATTAGATATAAAGATTCCATTTTTCTTGTTCACATATGAAAATGTTTTTCCATAGAACGAGTTATGCGGTTAATCATGATTCATGATAACCGGGTTGGCTAAATGTCGCACGGAACTGCAGATTATACGATGTTTGATCTTTTAATCTGACACAATATCTACGATGTTGATAGTTTAATCTTGTACAAAATCTCAAAAGTACTTGTACATCCTATACAAAAATCTCAAAAGTAATTATGTTATTTTATATTAGAGGATGGGTTTATGCATCAGTATAGATTTATGTTAAAAATGAATTTTGAGGCAACTTTGTTTAGATTGTAAAATTTGAAAACAAGTTTATATGTTGAGACATTAAATTTTTCTAGATCTACTACTAAAATGGATATTATTATATACTTATTAATTTTTTTAGTATTTGAATTGTATTTTTAATGTATACATAGTTCAAAGCCTTGAAATTCCCCTCAGGATATTTGGATTGTATAGATTAAATAAATTAAACTTTTAATATCAACAAATCATTGCCCAAACAAAATTAATTAAAAAAATAAAAGTGAAAAAAAGCTAAAAATTGTTTTAATCATGAGAATTTATTTTTTTCAATCTCTTTATATAATATAAACATAGCCCTTTTTTTAATCATGAGAATTTATTTTTTTCAATCTCTTTATATAATATAAACATAGCCCTTTTTTTAACCATATATAATATATACATAATTGTCATTGAGATATTTTTACATAATATGAATATTATGTAAAACACTATGAGCTCCATAGTGAAACAGGTAGTTGGGAAGTTGCTAAAACAAGATGATTGAAAGGATCTGCCATATATGTGAGAATGACGGCTCCCGCCGTTTGATTACACCTGTTCAGCTTTTATTATGCGTCCGGTATGGCTTTAATGCGGAGTTTACTCCACGGTACGTCGTCTCGTGGTTTGGGTTTAGGGTTTTAACCCGCTCTTCCGGTTACAAGGGCACACCTGCCAGTTCCTATCCTTTTGTTTAACGTTGCCGCGTTTCACTTACCATTTCCTCACTTCGTTTTGCTGGGAGGCGCTCTGTCTGTGTCCGCGGAAAGACCTTCGGGTTTCTGCTCCAGAGTTTCAGTGACGCCTTCACCGTGACTTGCCGTTGTTTTGGAGACTGTGGGTAACACTCTCGAGTCCTGCACTGTTATGTTACTGTTTATTGGTATTTTCTATGGGACTGTTGGTAAATAACATATCGTTTTGGATTCCATACCCTCGCTGTTTGCAATTCTCAATTTAATTGGTCTGGTTTATTCCTAATTTGCAGGTTCGCTCCGACTTCCACGCTTCTCCGGATTTCCTGGTAAGCTTACTCTCTATGATAACCGTTCTGGGCTTTCATGGTTTCGTCCCTGACGTTTTATTTCCACTGTCAGCAGGTTATGATGGTCTTTTTCTGGTTGTATCGAGTCCCTTCTTCATGTACAGGTAACTGTTGTCAACTCTTGCCGGGTCTTTGCCTCATTCTCGGATTAGGTTTTACATGCCGGCTTCTAACATAGTTCATTTGGTGTTTTTCTTTCTTTTACAGATACCCACTTGTTTCATTCGATGGCCAATGCTGCTCTTCGAACTCGTTGATGGCTTCGTGACTTCAGTCACCGGGTAGCTCTACTCCACTTGTAGGCAATACGTTTGTTTGTCGATGCTAAATGTCCTGTAGGCTCTTTTTCTTTAGTGTCAAATTCGGCCCTGTGGGTTAATGTTCCTTCAGATTGTTGTTTGCTCACTTTCGAGTCCTGTGATTGTACAACCCTTTTCGGGTTCTGGTTATTCGCTGTCCTCCTTTCGAATAACTCAGTTTGGGTAAACCGTTGGTGGCGTCTGGGTGTTCGGTCGAGTCGTTGAGGGTTTCCTCGACGGTTTCGAGCCCTCCTCTTGCTATCTTGTATTCGGCACCACAAGCCCTCGGCGTCTTATTTCAGCTGCTATGATTTGAGTTGGTTTTGGTTACGTTTGTCACTGTGTGTGTCGTTGATTCAACAATGAATCCCCGTCTGTACTTTATATGTATACGGCTCAATATATTCAAAGATTTCTTTTCTACAGTGGTTATTTGACTCTCGCTCTTTTATGTTATTGTCAATGAAACATGGAAATTCACAACTCTGTTCTCGAATATTTGATACTATTTCATGTATAAGTTAAAAGAAAGAATTATAATGAGCCTCTGCTCGAACTCTGTAGCTTATCGTTCCATGCATTCAATATCATGAGGGTTTGTCGAGTTTGTACAGTACCTGTAGATTTTCCGTTACCGAATGTAAATTTTCTTTTATTTGTGGGCCGTTTCCGGGACTCTTCACTGTTCTCTCGTTCACGGTTAATAATTCAGATCGACTTCGGTCGTCCGCCTGTACTTGGTTCGCTTTCTCTATTTGCCATTTCTATTATGTTGTTGCTGTTCACACACTTCACACATGATGACAAGTTCTAAAATAACAGAATAATTCTAAGTTCGTGATTCTGATGGCAGAGAATAATCTTATGATTCAATTCTACAGTAATGAAGGAAATCAAATGTATGTTCTTCTTTTCTGATAAACCAAGATGATTATGTTTGCTCTATTTCTTTTTCGGGGGAGAGAGAGAACCCGTACAATGATGTCCCTCCTGTTTTTTTAAATAAAATGTTTTCAACTGTTCTTGGTAAAACTACTTTAACAGAAAGTAACTATTTTGCCAGTTATGAAACTATTTCTAACTGCTATAACTGTAAAGAACTAATTTAGCTAATTGTCCTGTAATCAGTCTCCTAAACAACTGTAACAGATAAAATAAATAAAACTAAAGTAAAAGTAAAATCAAATGACCGACAAGCCCAACACTTGTCCAGTTAAAACGCACGACCATTTGTTTCTGAATTCTTCGTGAGACTGTCAGCCTTTTAAGTCTCCTCAGAGCTGGATGCTCCTGCATCAGGCTCCCGGGGTGACGAAAAGTCATGGCTCCGTTCCATGAGGTCTTTAACAGAGTAGCCTGCTTTCTGGATTTGTGTCTCCGTCAACCATGAACTGTCCTCTACTGGACGGTTCCTCCATTTTACCAAATATCTCAAATACTCTTTCCTCCGTGTGCGCTTTGCTACCTGTGTGTCCAAAATCCCCTCAATTTCGACGGGTGGTGCCTTCGGCATCTGTCTCTTCCATAAGTCTCCTTCCAATTGGGTGTCCCGTGGTGGCTCTGCCGCCGCATCATCTGCTGAACCTGCAACATAAGGGAACAGATCTGCCACATTAAATATAGGGGAAATACCAATCCCTGGTGGCAACTGTATCTCGTATGCGTTAGCAGAAAATTTGCGAATGATCTTGCAGGGCCCGATTTTTCTGAACTTTAGTTTGCTGTATTCTCGCCTAGGAAATCGTTCCTTGCGTAAATACGCGAGAACGTCATCCCCGACATTAAACTGCACTTCCCTTCGCTTTGTATCAGCTCGCTGTTTGTATTTCTGGCTGCTATCCTGCAATTTAAGCTTTACTTGTTCATGTAGTTTGCTCATGGCTTGGGCGAAATCTTCCCCATCAGCACTCCGCTTCTCCAGTGTACCCAAATCTCGTAATTCGTGCACTCCTCGCGGGTGCATGCCATATAATATTTGGAAAGGACTGTAGCCTGTGCTACGGTTGGGAGAATCATTATATGCAAATTCTGCCTGTGCTAACACACGATCCCATGTACGAGAATTTTCACCTGTTAAACTTTTGAGCAAATTCCCCAGACTCCTGTTCACTACCTCCGTCTGTCCGTCTGTCTGTGGATGGTAGGCGGAGCTGAACTGCAACTGAGTGTCTAGCTTCTTCCATAAGGTTCTCTAGAAGTGACCAGTAAATTTGACATCTCTGTCAGAAATGATGCTTCGTGGTAGTCCATGTAACCGTACAATCTCTGTGAAGAAAAGGTGCGCGATGTAGGTAGCGTCACTGGTTTTTCTGCACGGTACAAAGTGTGCCATCTTTGAAAATCGGTCGACTACAACCATCACCGAATCAAAGCCGCGCTGTGTTTTTGGTAATCCTAGCACAAAGTCCATACTGACCGAATCCCACGGTCGACTAGGAACGGGTAATGGCATATAAAGGCCAGTGTTTTGACTGTGACCTTTTGCCAATTGACAAGTTCTGCACCTAGCCACATATCTTTGTACATCCCTCTGCATCTTAGGCCAAAAATAGAAGTGCTGTACCTGTGCGATAGTTTTGTCAATTCCAAAGTGTCCTGCCAAACCTCCGCCGTGTTTCTCCTGTATGATATTGTCTCGCATGGAACAGTTTGGGATGCATAACTGTCCCCCCTTGAACAACAAACCCTCCTGAAGGTTATAGTCCAGCCACTTGCTGTCATTTCGCAATAGCGGGTTTTGACAAGCCTCATAGGCTTCCATAAACTCGCTGTCAGTTGGATACAGCTCTTTCAAGTGCTCAAATCCTAAGATTTGCATGGTGCTCTCTTGTAACAGTAATGTTCTCCTACTGAGTGCATCTGCTACTTTATTCGATTGCCCACTAATATGTTTCAATACAAAAGTGAAACTTTGCAGATACTCAACCCAGGCTGCATGTTTATGGTTTAGTTTATGCTGTTGCATGATATACTGTAACGCAGAATTATCAGAAAATAAGACAAATTCGTTACCTAGTAAATAATGCCGCCAATGCTTTAAAGCCTGCACAATGGCGTAGAATTCTTTGTCATAGGTCGAGTACTTCTGTTTGCTCTCGTTTAGCTTCTCGCTGAAGTAAGCAACTGGTCTGTCCTCTTGGCTGAGTACTGCTCCAATGGCGGTACCACTGGCGTCGCAACGAACTTGAAAAAGTTTGTTGAAATCGGGCAGTCTCAAGACAGGTCTTTCAGTAATCTTTCTTTTCAAGATCTGAAAACTGTTTTCTGCTGCTTCAGTCCAGTGAAAAGGCTGATTTACCTTCTTAATCGTGTCTAACATTGGTGCGCAAATCTCGCTAAAATTTCTGATGAACTTCCTGTAAAAACTGGCAAGTCCATGGAAACTTCGAACGTCAAACAGACTCTTCGGAGAAGGCCAGCTAACAATAGCTGCCACGTTTTCTGGGTCCATTTTTAACTCATTTTCCGCAATAACAAAACCCAGATATATCAGTTCCTTCTGAAAAAAGGTACATTTCTTCAAGTTGATTAACAGCTTGTTTTGCTGTAATTTTCTCAACACGCTCTGTAAATGTCTGTAATGCTCTTCCTTTGTTTTACTGAAAATCAGAATATCATCCAAGTAAACTATAACAAACTTACCGTTAAATTCTTTTAGCACCTCGTTCATCAATCGCATGAGAGTGCTGGGAGCGTTACTCAAACCAAATGGCATCACCAGCCATTCATACAAGCCTTCATTTGTTTTGAATGCAGTTTTCCATTCATCTCCCTCACGAATCCTAATCTGGTGATACCCGCTTTTCAGATCAATCTTTGAAAAGTAGGTCGCTCCACTTAGGCAATCCATCATATCATCCATCCTTGGCAAAGGAAACCTGTATCTAACGGTAATCTTGTTAATAGCCCTGGAATCTGTACACATCCTCCATTCTCCACCTTTCTTGGGGGCCAAAACAGTGGGTACTGCGCAAGGACTCATGCTCTCCCGAATCAAGCCTTTGTCCAACAACTCTTGGACCTGTTTTCTAATCTCTTCATGGTCCTTGGGACTCATGCGGTAGGCTGCTTTGTTTGGCAGACTCGCTCCTGGGATAAAGTCAATGCAATGACTAATACCCCTTCTAGGTGGTAACTCATCTGGAAGGTCATCCACCACAATGTCCCCAAAATCCTGTAGCAACCTCTGGACATCCTCTGGTAAATCTGATACCTGCGTGTGGAGCACCACTGTCTTTGGTCTCCTTATGACAGCAAAGCTTACCTCGCTGTCCTCAATCTGTTTTATGAATTCTTTTCCTCCTAACAGCAGTGCCTTCACTCCATTGGCTTCTGCTGTGTTTTCCTCCTTGATGGGTACAAGCGTATGCTTGATCCCATCTTTCACAAATTTGTAACAGTTCGTCTTCCCATCGTGGACTGCACCTCTGTCAAACTGCCAAGGTCGTCCTAACAACAAATGACAGACATCCATTGGCATTACATCACAAAGGATTTTGTCTTTATATTTCCCAATCTGAAACTCCACTTCGCACTGTTCATCAACCAACAATTGATGTCCCTTCTGCAACCACGATACCTTGTAAGGAGTGGGATGTTTCAACCTCTTTAATCCCAATTTCTCCACCATCTCTACAGCTACTAGGTTGTCGGTACTTCCGCTGTCAACAATCACCTTGCAGCATTTGCCTTGTGATTTGCAGACAGTGCGAAACAATGCTTTCCACTGATCTGGTTCTGCAGCTTCCTTGGCTGGCTTCAATAGTACCTTGTTAATCACCAAGGCTTCACCTATCTCAGGTGCGTTCTCAGCTTCCTGAGGTGTTTCTTCTGCATCCTCTGGCTGGGCAATATAGGTTCCTCTTCCGCCTGCTGGTTCCCCCTCCGGACAATCATAAGATTTATGTCCCAACTTATGACAACGGTAACACTGGACAGTCCCTCTGCCCCGACCAAAGCCTCGTCCTCTTTGAGCTGGTCATCCTTCCCTGTGACTGTTGTCTCTCTCCGCTGTACCAGTAGACTTAGAGCTGCTGCCCTCCTCATTCGAGGCTGTACTTCTACCTCTGCCGTACACTTTGCCCTTGCCTCTGCCAGAACCTCCTCCTCTCCGGGAGTTCTGTTTCCTATTTATCTTCTCTTCAGCCTTCAATGCAAACTGATAGGCTTCTTCTAACGTTTGCGGCGAAAGGATACCAATTTCGTCTAGAATCTCCCCTCTCAAGCCATTTACATACCTGGCCGTCTTCTCTGAGGTATCATCTACATATCCTGCTCGCAGATTTAGTTTGTAAAACTCTTCTGTAAACTCTCTCACAGTCATCCCCCTCTGTTTCAGGTTCTGTACCTGCCTGTACAACATTATATGATAGTCCTTTGGTAAGAACTTCTCCTTCAGTTTTGCTTCCATCCTAGCCCATTTTTTAATTGGTTGTTTGCCTAACCTCCTTCTTTCGGCCTGAACGCTGTCCCACCATAAGGACGCATGTCCTTTCAACTTGGTGGCGGCAAATCTCACCTGTTTATCTTCGCTGGTCTCCTCAAACTCAAAAAATTTGTTCACTTCACTTAACCAGTCTAACAACACTTCCGCTGATAAACTACCATCATATGTAGGTAACTCATGCTTCGGTTTATGGCTGGATAGTAAAACTGATTTTAACAATCTCAATTCTGGTGTCATCCCCTCAAACTCATCCTGCTCTTGCTCAACTGCCTCTTCATCACTGTTATCCGCTGGGTTTCGGCTTCCTCCAGCCTCTATCACTACCAATCTCTCTCGTAAAACTCTGATCTCTTCTCGCAGTCCATCATCTACTGGTCTATGTACCAGTCGTCCTCTGCCTCTTCCTCTTCCTCTGCCTCTTCCTCTTACCTCACCTTCACCCTCTGCCTGTTCCATTGTTTCTAATTCAAAAGAAACCTGCTCTGATACCACTTATGACAGCTCCCGCCGTTTGATTACACCTGTTCAGCTTTTATTATGCGTCCGGTATGGCTTTAATGCGGAGTTTACTCCACGGTACGTCGTCTCGTGGTTTGGGTTTAGGGTTTTAACCCGCTCTTCCGGTTACAAGGGCACACCTGCCGGTTCCTATCCTTTTGTTTAACGTTGCCGTGTTTCACTTACCATTTCCTCACTTCGTTTTGCTGGGAGGCGCTCTGTCTGTGTCCACAGAAAGACCTTCGGGTTTCTGCTCCAGAGTTCCAGTGACGCCTTCACCGTGACTTGCCGTTGCTTTGGAGACTGTGGGTAACACTCTCGAGTCCTGCACTGTTATGTTACTGTTTATTGGTATTTCTATGGGACTGTTGGTAAATAACATATCGTTTTGGATTCCATACCCTCGCTGTTTGCAATTCTCAATTTAATTGGTC
>APFE031669437.1:7849-29663 GCA_000404065.3 Pinus taeda | reverse complement strand
ACTTCCAATGGATATCCTACATGGAAGATTTACTTAGAAGTAAAGGTCTCTACAGAATAGCCACGGACCAAGAGAAGAGACCAAAAGATGAAGACAAGGCTGCAAAATGGGAAAATAGACAAGATCAAGCACGTGGTTTGATAGGGATGCCTATTTCTCCTGATCTTAGATTCCATATTGCAGAACTGGATACTCCTCATGAAGCATTGGACCAAATCACTAAAGTTTTTGGGATTAAAAATGAAATTAGAGCCCATCAACTTGAAAATGAGTTGCTTACATTGGATCCTAATAATTTTTCTTGCATTGAAGATTTCTTGTCCAAATTCAAGACCCTTAGATATCTCTTGAAAGGTGTTAAGATTAAGAAAGAAGATAGTAACCTTATTTATTCCATCCTTACTAAGTTGGGACCAGCCTACTCTGTATTTGTTTCCACCTTCCATTCTACAAGGGAAGCTTTCATTCGTCAAGGAAAAGACTACAAGGCCCCTTCCTTTGACTCTTTTTGTGATTCTTTAATAAGAGAACAAGAGAAAAACTCTTACATCTTGGTCTTCTTCATCTTGGAAACTCTTCCAAGAAATCGTTAGCCGCCCAGCAGCAACCAAATTTAAAGAATCCTAAGAAGTCATTTCCTAAAAAGAATGGTCCTAAACCAAACAAGGGTCCTAAGCAAACTCAGTCTCAAAATGAAAGATTATTTCAGCAAAATGATAAGACCAATAAAAACAAATGGAAGAAGACTGATAGACATTGTAACTTTTGTAATCGAGATGGCCACTTAGAATCTAAATGCTTTAAGAAGATGGAAGCCTTGGAAGCCGCAATGAAGAAACATAACATCCATGTGGAGCATTCTTCTACTTCAACTTCAACTTCATCTTCAGGAATGGCACTTTCTGCATGTCGTTGTCAATCATCTCAGTCTGGTTATGCATTTAATGTATCTTCTTCTTCTCATTCTCATGAGTGGCTCATTGATTCTGGAGCCTCTTATCACATGGCCAAAAACAAAGCCATGTTTTCTTCTTTACATGATTGTAACACCAAAAATATATATGTTGGTGATGATAGATCTCTTAATGTTGTAGGAACTGGAACTGTTCATCTAGACAATGGTCAGTTTAATGATGTATTATGTGTTCCAACCTTATCCAGCAACCTTCTATCTGTATATCAGATAACTCATTCAGGTGAAGCTAAAATTGTTGAATTTTCACCTCATGATGTTGTAATCAAGGATCTAAGAGATCCTAAACAGATTCTAGCTACTGGTATTGCTGATGATTCCACAAGGTTGTATAAGTTTCACAACTTTGGGTCATCAAATCTTCCCTCAGTATTTGTTGCTCATAATGATGAAGTGAGCAAACTTTGGCATGAGCGATTTGGTCACTTAAACTATCGCTCCCTTCAGCATCTATGTAAAGAAAATATGGTGACAGGTCTTCCTATGGTATCTTGCAGAGATGGTGTTTGTTCCGGATGTGTACTCGGAAAACATCATCGGGACAGTTTTGAAAAACGTGCCTCTTGGCACGCCTCAGCCCCTTTACAGCTTGTGCACAGTGATTTATGTGGTCCACTTCCTGTTGCTTCATTCTCTGGCTGCAAGTATTTCTTAACTTTCATTGATGATTTCTCCAGACGCACTTTGGTATACTTCTTAAAACTCAAGAGCGAAGTATTTACACATTTTTGGCCTTCAAAGCCTTTGTTGAAAAACAATCTGGACATCAAATTCTTAAGCTAAGAACTGATAATGGTGGAGAATATGTTAAAAACACATTCATCAACTTTTGCACCGAAAATGGAATTCAAATGCAACATACCGTTCCATACACTCCACAACAAAATGGTGTAGCTGAAAGGAAAAATCGCACCTTAAAGGAAATGGCTAATTGTATGCTGCAATCTAAAGGACTCAGTCTTAGTTTTTGGGCGAAGCAATTAATTGTGCAAATTATATAATAAATCGCACTCCTACTAAGGTTCTAAAGAATATCACTCCAGAAGAAGCTTGGAGTTCCATTAAACCAGATGTAAGTCACTTTCGTATTTTGGAAGTGAAGCATGGGCCCATATTCCAGATGAAAAGCATAAAGCTTTAGAACCTAAGAGTGAGAAATGTACTTTTGTTGGATATTCTGAAGATGTAAAAGGTTATAGACTTATTCCATTTAAGTCCAAAAATGTTATCATTAGAAGAGATGTAAAATTTGATGAAAATAAATCGGCCTGCGAGCCTAGTCCGGCGGATGTGCCACCTCTTCCTATCTCTTCTACTTTTGAAAACATTTCTTCTTCAGATGATGAAAGTGAGGATGATAATCCTCCACCACCTTCTCAGGATCATCCTTCAGCTCCTTCAGCTCCTTCACTTCCAAGATGGGTCCGCACTACTCGGGATGCAGCAGGTGATCTTGCCGGTGATCCTACAGATCAGCGACGTACACGTTCTCAGTTTGAAAGAGCCTCTTCTTTACTGGCTCAAGCTCCAGTAAATCATGATCCTGACACTTTTGCAGAAGCTTCAGGCCATCCACATTGGGAAATAGCTATGAATGAAGAATATCATTCATTGTTGGCAAATGATACATGGGATCTTGTTCCTCTACCAAAGGGACGCAAACTTGTTAGATGTAAATGGGTTTACAGAACCAAGTATGGACCAGATGGGAAAGTTGATAAACATAAAGCTCGTCTTGTTGCTAAGGGCTTTTCACAGGTTGAAGGCATTGACTACACTGAAACCTTCTCCCCTGTTGCCAAAATGAACTCTATCCGCCTTGTTCTTTCCCTTGCTGCCTCTTTAAAATGGGAAGTCCATCAGATGGATGTTAAATCTGCCTTCTTGCATGGGGACTTGCATGAAGAAATCTATATGGAACAACCCATTGGCTTCATCCAAACAGACTCCAGCCTTGTATGTCGACTTAAGAAATCTCTTTATGGTCTCAAGCAAGCTCCTCGGGCTTGGTATGCCAAAATGGATAGCTTTCTTTTAGAATCTGGCTTTTCTAGGTGTTATTCTGACAATACTGTCTACACCAAGAAAGTGGGCAACTCTCTTATCATCCTTGTTCTTTATGTTGATGATCTTATTCTTACTGGTAGTGATCCCAACCTTATAAACCATGTGAAGTCCAGCCTTAAAAAGAAATTTGAAATGACAGACTTAAGACACTTACACTATTTTCTCGGTCTTCAAGTCTTGCAATCCAAGGAGGGTATTTCCCTTTCCCAGTCCAAGTATGCTTGTGATATTCTTCGTCATTTTCACATGGAAGATTGTAAGCCAGCCCCTTCTCCCTTTTAGTCTGGAGTCAAACTTTCAGTTTCTTGTACTTCTCCTGAAGTTGATGCTACCTTATACCGTCAACTTGTAGAAAAACTCTTGTATTTAACCCATACTCGTCCTGACCTTTCCTTTGTTGTTGGCCTTGTTGCTCGTTTTATGCAAAACCCCCGTGAAAGTCATTGGAAAGCAGCTAAAGGAATACTTCGTTATGTTCGAGGTACAATACAGTTTGGGATTCATTATAGTGCCAAAGCAGCTCCTCTATTAGTTGGTTTCACTAATTCTGATTGGGCTGGTGACCCTGATGATCGGAAGTCTACTGCGGTTATGTCTTCACTCTTGGTTCAGGACCTATTACATGGGCTTGTAAGAAACAGGCTGCCATTTCTCTTTCTTCAGCAGAAGCAGAGTATCGTGGTGCCGTAGAAGCTAGTAAGGAAGCCTGTGGCTTCGTCAGATCCTATCAGAGTTTGGCTTTCAGCAGCAGCATCTGACTACACTTTGGTGTGATAATCAAAGTGCCATTCAGCTTTGCAAAGATCTAGTTCAACATCAGCGTAGCAAACAAATTGAACTACACATGCACTTCATCAGAAAGCTCATTCATGACCATGTTCTTGAAGTGCAATATTGTTCAACAGATGATCAGGTTGCAGACATCTTCACAAAGGCTCTCACACAGGCGAAGTTCACTAAACTTCGATATATGCTTGGAGTTCAGGAAGTTGTCACTAAGGGGGGATAGGCTCTAGTGCCTCCTTCCTTCTCCTATTGTGTCATATTTGTAAATCCTTCAATCCTATCCCAAGTTGTTCTTAAGGGGGGATGTTAGGATATTCCGACACATAGAAATAGTTAAGTTCAACTTGGTCTAGTATAGAGTTAGGTATAGAGTTAGGTAAAGTGTGTTTCTTTACCGTTGTACATTTTGTAACTTACAATCCGACGGTCACGATATGTAGTGATCCGACGGTTCCTTCTCTCCTCGGTATTACCGACACTTGATCCGTGGCTTGACACCCGATTGGTCCATGAATTCTATTTAAAGCGCATGGAGGGTCATTTGTAGGTTCACCGTGCATGAGAGAAGCTTATGTAAATTTTCATTCTTTTATTAATAAATTGTCTGTAGTAGCCACGTTGGTGCAGGTTGTGGACTGTTTCCCTCTCTGAGGGTTTTAACCACGTCAAAATACTGGTGTATTGATATGTGATCTGTTTGTGAGCGGTGTCCTTTTGGTGTTCTGTCTGAGGAACTTACCCTGTAAATTCCTACACGAATCCTATTGTGTTGTTTGTTGATTAAAGCGTGTTGAAAGTGTCTCATTGTCCTCTGTTTCTCGTTGTCCCACCTTTCACTGCATTCTGTTTGATGATTAGCGACCATACTAGATATATGCCCAAAAATACCCTCGTTGTCCCACTGAGCGGAAGCGAAATGGATGTTTTGATGCTCATTGATCTGGGCTTGCTGATCCAGGCTGATTCAATCTGGGCATGTTGGTATTGCAATCACAATACATGGGAGAAATTTTTTGCCATGTTTTATAGTGTTCACCGACTATCTAGATGTGAAACTTCAATACAACATGTCACATAAATTATCACATCCGAAAGGGAACTTCACATATCACCATTGGAAAGGGAAAAGGAGCTTTAATGCTAATTTATCGTGATTTCCCAATATGTTGAAATTTAAATTTCTCAAAACCATAATACATAACTTTTCAGGTCCATCGCATTCGCAAGTCGAAAGGGAGTTCAGCGGAGAAGGGATTTATGATTGTGCGATCCCTAATTGCGGTATTGCAATCAATGGGAGAAGGACTTATCACAATCAGTAAGCAGAAATTATGATATCAGTTGAGGAGGAACATTTGATTTGCACAATCCCTGATTGCGATATCGCAATCGGCAGGGAGAGGAATTATCACGATCGATAGGGAGGACTTTATCGTAATCAACAAGAAAGACTTTATCACAATCGGCAAGAAAGTCTTTATCGCAATCAGCAAGAAATAATTTATTGTAATCGGTGAGAAAGACTTTATCGCAATCGGCAGGCAGAGTGGTGACGAGATTTGGATATGGTAATCAGCAAGGAATTTTGTGATATGCGATATTGGTGGAGAACTATGTGATATGTGATATCACAATCGCAAATAGGAAAAGGGAGATGGGTGGTTATTGTATCACAAAAGGGAAGAAGCCGATAGAGATATGGTTTGTGGGTCCCATCCCTTTAAAAAGGACTGCGGTATGATTTCTTAGTGTTAAATGGGATGCGGCTAGAGTTGAAATATTAATGCAGCTAGAGTTGGAAATGGATTAATGTGGCTAGAATTGAAATATTAATAATGAAAGGAATGGCTAGAGTTAAAAGGCAAAGGATGACTTGGGATCGCTTTTAGAGATTATGGGATTTTCTCCAAAACAATTTAAAATGGACCTGTTCTTCCTCCTTTAATCTCCAAATGTAAGCACAACAACCTATTTCAGAAAAGCAACAGATAGATGCAAAGAGCAGTGGTGAAAAACCTTATCTAAAATGAATAATAAAACGAAAATTATTTTTAAGGGTTATCATGGATAACACCTTGATAAAGAATGGAACAGGTAATCTAGTTGATCCTCCATTGGGAACCAAACCAATAGGCTACAAGTGGGTCTACAAGAACAAGTATAAAGTTGATGGCTCATTTGACAAGCACAAAGCCAAGCTTGTGGAAAAAGGTTTTGCACAAAAGGAAGGGGTCAACTATGAGTATACTTTTGTCCCCACATCAAAATGGGTTACCATCTGGACACTCTTTGCCTTGGTAGCTCAGAACGGTTGGAAATTCATCAAATGGATGTAAAAACTTCTTTCTTGAATGGAGATCTAAAAGAGAGTGTTTTTTATGTCCCATCTAGAAGGATACGCTGTGAAGGGTCAAGAACGCAAAGTATGCAAGCCTGTAAAGTCCTTGTATGGCCTCAAGAAAGCACTGCAAACCTAGTATGAGAAGTTAATTGAGCATCTTCTGAAACTCAACTTTAAACATTATGATCTTGATGATGCAAATTTATTTGTCAAGGAAGTTGGAAAAACAATTGTATATCTTGTGGTGTATGTAGATGATCTTTTGATGACAGGGAACAATGTGAGCTACATTGCATCCATAAATAAGGATTTGAGGAAAGGTTTTGAAATGATTGGCTTGGGCTATGTTCACTATTATCTTGGTATTGAAGTAACTCAACATCTCAATTTTATATCCCTCCCTCGGAAGAAGTACATTGGAGATCTATTGAACAGGTTTGGCATGGTTGAGTGAAATACTTTTACTACTCCAATGGAATAGAACTTAAAGCTCACATCCATTGAAGGAAACGAATTTGAGGATGCAACAAATTATAGACAACTTGTAGGAAGTCTCAACTACCTGACTACTACCAGACCATACATTTCATTTGTTGTTATAACCCTCTCCAGTTTTATGCAAAAGCCTTGTGAGGGACACTCGTTGGCTGCAAAAAGAGTTCTAAAGTACTTGAAAGGAACTCAAGACTTTGGACTTAAGTATACACAGGTGGGCGACTTTAGCTTCATTGGATACTCTGATTGAGACTTCGATGGAGATAAAGAAACTTGGGTATCTACTCTAGGTTATGCTATGAGTCTTGGATCAGGAGTTGTCTCCTAGAGGTCACACAAACAATCATTTCTAGAAGATTCCACAACTAAGGTAGAATATGTGGCAGCGGCTGAAGCAACAAAGGAAATTGTGTGGCTCAAGAAACTTCTAGAAGATTCGCATGAGAAACAAGTGCATTCAGCTCCTCTCATGATTGATAATACTTCTGCCATAAATTTGGCCAAAAACTCAAAGTTCCATGATCGAACGAAGCATATCAATACAAAATACCATCTGATTCGACATCATGTTGGGTTCAATACGATCCATCTACGTCATTGTTCCACAAATGAGAAAATTACAGACATCTTCACCAAAGCGCTCGGAAGATAAAAGTTTGAAAGATTCAAAATGATGCTTGGACTCACCAACATCCCTTCATATTAAGGGGGGAATGTTGACACCTAATCTTTGGGATTAGTTAAATCCTTGTAAAATATTATAAATAGAAAATAAGGAGAATTGGAATACGAAGAGACACTAGGAGATGAATCCCAAGAGTCTCTCCCTCCATGTATATATCTATGATTAGTATGAATGAAAAATCACAATTCATTTTGAGGAGTTACCTCCTGGCCTAACATTCAACCCAACTATCTTCCATCTATAACAATGAATTTTCGATGATTTATTCCCATTCTTCTCTTTATATTTTCAATATTGGGGTTTCTATCTCATTAAAATAAATGTGAGTTAATTAACCCTAGTTTTTTTTTCCCACTGGAAAAATCGCAATCTTTCATTAACTTGAAAAATTACATATTGTAGATGCACGATGCATATGCTATAGAGTCAGTCAGCCTTATGTGGGCTCAGTATATGATCTATAATATCAGTATATGACCAGAAACATCATGCAGGATGTTCATTATAGTTGTTCTATTTATATGTACATATTAGCCACGCAAGGCCCTGTAGAAAGATTTTGTCCACTGTATACAAAAAATTGTTAAAGGATATCAAAAATTTTGTCTGATATTGCAACTCATGGGCTAGCCGCCCTATGGTAATGTTTATATGGCTCTATTTCCTCATTTAGTTGGCTAGTAAGACTTCATCAAAAACCTAATTGAGTACTCTAATCACCTACAATCCTACATTAACATTAACAAAATCCTAATATCATAGTTAACTTATTGGTTTTCCCTCTCTTCAACCCTCTCTTGACTCACTCCAGGTTTATTAATTTATCCTTGAAACTAATTAACGATTCCAATATGATCTTTCACCCACTTAGTAGTGTGCATGTGCCCTTGGGTGGTCTTCCATCTCCCACCCTTGTGTTGTATGTGGTAGCATGAATCCATTCCTTCACTAGAAATGGAAATTTTGTTCTTATTCACATTTATTATTATATATTTCACATCATATTTTCATGGAAATAAAAATATGTTTGCATGAGGTATTCTTGTCAATTTGTGCCATTAGAAAATAATTGAAAGCCTTTATTTTCCAACCCCTATGGTTGCTTCTCTTAGGGTACTATACCTTGTCAATTTTCAAAATATAAGAATCACAAACTAAAGGTTGAATTTCATGTTCTACATTGGATAGTTAAGAATCTAGTTTGTGTGGTTTATGAAAAGAGATATTTTCTTGTTAAAACATTTATAGTTGGTAATACAATCATATTGTACTTGTGTTATGGTCGCAACTTATGGTTCATACTTACCTAGCCAATCAGGATAAGCCTTACTCTCTCAATCCTCATCACTTGTGTTGTGTAATTCACTTGATCCATCAAATTCATTTTTAAGAGGGATTGTTGAGATGTTATTTTTACTTGGTTCCTAAAAGATGTGTTTAAAGGGGAATGTTGGAGTACATAAACCCAACTTATCAAAGTTTTGGACCAGATTGGTGGTAAATTAGGTGGGCTTGTGCTCCCACAATTGAAGGCTTTCAAGTAACTAAGTAAACACCCTAAAGTCATAATACTTTGGGACATAGCCTCATTTATGTAACAAACACTACATAACAACATTTATAGATTGAGATTCTTATTGGACGTTGGTTTTCCCCTTAGATTTTTCCATCGTAATATTTGTGATGGTGTGATGGTGAATATTGGGCCATTTACTTCTCTTTTGTAAGTTATAGGTGCTTTTCTTTATACTATGTTCTAGCATAACTATGATTTTTTATTATCTAGTCCAATACCTCATAATTCACACAATCTAAACCTATAAAATAATTCCTTCTTATTTAGTATGAGATTTAGCCAACTAATGAGAAGAGACACACTAACTATGTGAAGTGTTAATTAAATTCATGCATTTCACCTTGATCAACAATGTTTGGCCTATTCACACATAGTAATGAGTATCCTTCTTTGGCATTAGTGGAAGTTCATAAGTACATAGGAATTGATATCATCACATGGGCATAAAAAGAGATATGAATAGGGAGCTAAGTGTAGGATAATGCCATTAGCACACCATGATAAACACGACACTAAAACCAAACATTTGATATAAGTATTACTTGTAGAAGACTAATAAACTAGTTGACCAAAAGGTGTGTACAAATTGGTTGAATAGTAATCATGTGGGTGCATGACTAATGACAGAATCACTTGCATGAACTTGAGTATTGATGACATGAAAGAGAGAAAGCAATTCCAATGTTACACTTCAAATAACCATGCTATTTTACCCTCCAATTGGGGCCCTTTTTTTAAATTACTCCTAAATGTTGCTTATGTCACCAACTTGTCTCTCTTTTAAAAAGTAAGAAGAAAATGGCTTTAAAGGGATGTTTAGAGTACTTCCTTAGCAACATATAGAACTTCATTTTAGTGGTGTTTCACCCTATAAATTCAATGTTCCAACAAAGCATGCTAACATATATTTTAGTGTTACCATTATGATGTGTATGTCTAGCTAGACAAAAATTTCACTAAAGTAATGTTTTTGTCATCATAGAAATGCCCAAAACATTTTTTACATCAAATTGTGACATTCATTATTATAATTATGGTCTTTAATCATCATTTAAGTGACAAATTTATAACCAGGGTACTTTTATGTTTCTTAATTTTTAAAAAAGTCTTAAAATGGAATTTATACATTTGAACAACTTCACTTTTTTTACTCTAAATATAGTTCTAAAGGAAGAAGACCACCCACGTGTCATGATTATAAATCCTTTTGACACAACAACAAATTATTGTGAGCCAAAGGTGGTGTATGGTCAATGTTACATTTCATATCAAGTCATTAAATAGTATCTATGGTTTATTAAAATATGGAACAACAAGTGTATGAATGAACACAGTTATAATTTAACCAAGAGGACTAGAAAGAGAGAATACCCCTATAGTGAACATAGTGACAAGAGGTGTGTGAGCACAAGATGATGTTGGGACAATATTAGTAAATTTAAAACAAAATAAATTAATATGCCAAGCAATTGAAACCATGTATTTGATCTGAAAATGGGGCACTTAGGCTTCTTGTCTAACTTACAAGAACCTCTCCCACTTCCAAAGCTTTAAATATTCCAATCTTATTGATTAACCAATGCGGAATTGATAATATGCTTGAAAATATAGGGTATGCCTTATGTTATTTTAAAATTGTTTATGTGCTTTTAATATTATGTTGTTTATGCTAATACTATATATATTATAATATATATAGAACAGTAAACGCTGCAGCAATAAAACAAAACACACAGAACAGCGATTTAATATGGAGTTCACCCAAAACTCTTGGGCTACATCTCCTTAAGCTCTAGTCAACTCGACTAGGCTCTCTAGGATTATGGTTTGAGTTCTTTTACAAGCTCTTGGCTCAACTCCACTGTTTTACACAGGAACAATGGGCTCAGAACACCATATTCTCCCTGGCTCTGAAGCTCTTGGCTTTCTAGCTCTAGCTCTCACTCTGGCTCTTCGGCTCTAGATTTTCTGGCTCTGTGCAGTGACTTTCTGCAACCTTCTACTCTCTGGCTTTTCACTCAAAATAAATGTGACCCCAAAGGCTCCCTCAACTACTCTGCGTAGTAGCTTTTTGGCTCTCTCTGCTTCTGCCTTCTGTTCTGCCTTTTGACTTCACTTTCTACTTCATGTCTCAGAACCGCCTCTCTGTCTTTGTCTGTCTATGGCTTTAAAGCCAATCGACGTTATCTGTTTGCTTCCCCTTCTCGGGCTCTCTGGCTCCTGACCTCTGTCTGCTCGAATCCCCCTTCTGAGCATTAGAAATCATGGCATAACATCTTCAGGGGAGGTGGCTAGCTGTTCCATAACGGAATGGACCATTGGTGCCTTTGAAATCCCAAAAATGGCCGTTCTCTATTTACACAGAGAAATACATGTAAAACTGTGAAAATCCGCCAATCTACCGTTTATCGGATTTAAAATATTATAAATTCCACTCTATACTCCTATCGGGTCCACCTTTATATCGTTTATCGCATCTCCACCATTGATCTGAGAGATCTAGATCCAACGGCTGAGGTTCATTTTGGGTGGCTCATTCATGCGGGGGTTAGCACCCTGAAAAGAGTGGTTTTCTCCCTCTAGGGCCTGGACACATGGCAGTCAGCGTATGGGCTTGAGAAGGGCCCAGCCAAAACCACTTACCACCTACGGCCCGCCCGAAATCCCACCTGTTCTAGATCTCAAAACATATACACCTACATGTATAAACCCTTTTAGGTTCTGTTTCATCACTTTATTCGCATTTCTTTGGTTTTTCGTTCTTTTAACGAAAATGTGATTTACATTGAAAAAGTCCTTTTATCGGACTTGAAATATTATCAAATATCATTCATAATTTTATCGGGTCCAGCCCTTTTATCGGCATCAGGGGTCGTCGATCACCAATCGTCGATATTGGCAATCGCAATGTTGCTCGACCGGGGTTCTGTGCATCCCCGATACCAATTCGCTGATCCAATTATCGACGATCGCCGATCGCCAGGTCTAGGGTCTCGATATCACACAAGTGTCTGCCTTCGATCCGATACATTGGATCGGTGGATCGAAGTTTCTTCTGCCTCTACTTAAGTCGGGCCCTTTGCCTTTTTCCAATGCAATTTCCCTTTATAAGGGTTTTCCCATTTTAGAGGATTTTTCCTCTTTTTCTAAAGACAATAGGGCATCTTCTTTTGGTGATAACTTCTATATCCTAAGTCCATTTTTACCCATTTAAGTTGCAGTAGATTCAGAATGAAAAGATCTCTGCAATGGGGCTATGTCCAAAAACTTCCTTGGACTTTCATTTTCCTCTGTGAGGAACACTTAGACCTAGGAGTCTAACCAAAATCCATTTTGGATCATGCCTTCCCACTAAAATAATGTTTGGTCTCCAAAAGATTGATATACTGATTTGAATAGTACCAGAGTAACAGCACCCTCTTCTTTCGGCCTCCACACCCTTGCCTTGCATAGTGCCTCTGAACCAAAGTCTCTGACCACTTCCCTTCATGGATGGGCTGGTCTTCCTGGGAAGAACTGTCTTCCTCCTTGCCTTCCTACAGAACTCCTGCTGAAATGGTCATAGAAGGTGGTTTGAACTTCTTTGCCTTGATCATTGATCCAAGGTGGCTCAAAAAAATGTGAAGTTCATCTACTCCACAAAACTTTCATTTGTATATGTTCGACAAGTTGTCAACAACAACAGAAATATAGACAACAACTAGATGGCCTAAACTCCTGCTTCAGCAAAAGAAACATATTTCACAGCTTGTGAACACCTCCATGTCTTACATCTGCATACAAATTATGGACTAGATAACAAGCCCCACAAAACATGCCTTTAAACAAATGACCCTTCAAGTCAAGCATGTAGAAAAGACCATTAGGACTCTTTTCAAAAGATGAAACACTTCATTATTATCTCCATCTTGGAGACCAAGTTAACTTCTCCCAAGTCAAAATTACATCACATGCATGTCAAAGCAATCAACCCTACAAGTTAATTACACATACATGTTCAAAACAAAGGAAACATCAACATCCCTTTGTTCATGCACATCATGCTCATGCATCCATTCCATCCTTCAACTTTCACTTAAGTACATTGTACTTTCGAAGTTGAAATGAAATATAATGTTGCAGCAATAAAGTGAGTCTCCTACTCAACTTTTCCATTCACCTCCTTGGTAAGAACCTACAACTTGCATCTCATCAACAAATAAATCCAAATAGATGCATCAATAGACATGCAACCTTAATTGGAAAAGAACTCTAACCATTTCTTACCAATCCAGTTCCAAGGTCTTTCCTTTGTCTACACATCAGCATCAACATGTGAATCATCTTGAGACACATCATTCATGGAAACTTCCTTCCCATTTCTGCCATCTTCTCTTTCCACTTTCTTCAGCTTTTGTGGAAACATTGTTGAATTCAGAGTCCAACACCTTTCAACAAGATACCCTTGCTTATGGTAGTAAGTGAAACACATGTGCATCCTCTTGTTAGCATGATTTGCCTTGTCCAAGGGACCTTTGGCTTTTTGCTTCTTTTCCTTCAAAAGTTTCCTATATGTGGCCATTCTCTTCCAACATATAGAAACATGATGGTTATCCAAACCACAAAAGGAACATGCAATTCTTTTCCCATGCTTATGTGGAAATTTATCATGCTTTGCAAAATCAAAAGGAAGATGATTGGAACCAGATTTATACCTTTCTCTTTCACCTTTATTGCCTTCATGAGGAGGTGAATTGAAAGTAGAAGTGGCTCCTTTTGGAACACCATCAATCTCTTCAAGGATATCAGAGTTTCCACGACTCTCTGGTTCATGTGTGTGCTTTTGAATACCTACATCCTGCTAATGACGTTTCAAGCTATTGCATTCCTCCTGAATACAATATCTACACTTTTGAGGTAGAGGACATGAAATGAAGCTCCTTCTTGGGTTTTTTTCAATGGCCTTCATAACAGCTTTGGAAATCTCTCCATAAGACTATCCATAGCCAAGATCCAAATACTTAGGCCTTTCCTCAACCATTATTGGCTCAACAATACCTTGTGCATGTATACCCAAGTCTTTTCCTTCATAGCCCATCTTGAACATTAGCTTGGACCTATGCCTCTAGTATGTTTTTCAAAAGAACCAATATAAGCATTATTAGAGGAATTTGAAGACAAACTGGAATGGTTTACCTCTTCTTCAAGCTGATACTTGACCAAGGCTTCTTTGGCAACAAAGATTTGTGACTCCAATTCATGCATCCTTTTCAGGTTCATATTTGCAATATGAAGTTGCCTCTCCATTTCCTGTAGTTTGTCGGAAAGCAACTGATTTTCTTCCTTCATGGAATTCCTCTGCTCTCTAAGTATGTTTCTCTTCCTTCCATCCTCATACATTTCTCTCACCTTGTCCATCATGATGAATAGGTCTTGCTTCAAGTCTTCATCCTAGAGTCTTGTGATGAAGGAGGAATTTGAGGATTCACTTGTAGAAGTTGTCATTATACCAATGAACAAAAGAAATTCAAACAAGATTAATAAAGGGCTTTATTAAGCAACCTTTTGCAAAAAACATCTTGTGCTTCAAGGATTTCTTTGAGGTCCTTTGGGATAGAAGAATGTCTTCAGCCCTTCTTCCTTCTTTTCCTTCCTGGATTGAGCTATCAACAGCTTTCCCTTCACCTCTGCAAACTCAAACAATAGTCAGTCTACAAACAAGCATACAATCAACCTTTCACTGTTTAAACACCTTTTAGGCAAGAAATATTTGCTTTTTCAATCAAGTATTCTGATATAACCTCCTTTGAAGGTGGGTTTAATCAAAATTAGGCTCTAATACCACCTGATATGAAAATGGGGCCCTTAGGCTTCTTGTCTAACCTACAAGAACCTATCCCACTTCCAAAGCTTTAAATATTCCCAAGTCTTATTGATTAACCAATGCGGAATTGATAATATGCTTGAAAATATAGGTGTATGCTTATGTTTATTTTAAAATTGTTTATGTGCTTTTAATATTCTGTTGTTTATGCTGATACAATATATATATATATATAACAGTAAACACTGCAGTAATAAAACAAAACACACAGAACAGCAATTTAATATGGAGTTCACCCAAAACTCTTGGGCTACATCTCCTTGAGCTCTAGTCAACTTGACTAGGCTCTCTAGGATTATGGTCCAAGTTCTTTTACAAGCTCTTGGCTCAACTCCACTGTTTTACACAGGAACAATGGGCTCAGAACACCATCTTCTCCCTGCCTCTAGAGCTCTCGGCTTTCTGGCTCTAGCTCTCGCTCTGGCTCTTCGACTTTGGCTTCTCTGGCTCTATGCAGTGGCTTTTTGCAACCTTCGTCTCTCTGGATTTTTACTCAAACTCCAAGTGACCCCAAAGGCTCCCTCAGCTACTCTACGCAGTAGCTTTTTGGCACTCTCTACTTCTGCCTTTCGACTTCACTTTCTTCTTCCTGTCTCAGCACCACCTCTCTGTCTTTATCTGTCTATGGCTTTAAAGCCAATCGGCGTTGTCTGTTCGTTTCCCCTTCTCGGGCTCTCTGGCTCCCAGCCTTTGTCTGCTTGAATCCCCCTTCTGAGCGTTAGCAATCATGGCATAACATCTTCAGGGGAGGTGGCCACCCATTCTGTAATGGAATGGACCGTCGGTGCCTTTGAAATCACAAAAATGGTCGTTCTCTATTTACACATAGAAATACACGTAAAAATGTGAAAATCCGGCAATCTGTCGTTTATTGGATTTGAAATATTAGAAATTTCACTCTATACTCCTATTGGGTCCACCTTTATATCGCTTATTGCATCTCCACCGTTGATCTGAGAGATCTAGATCCAACGGCTGAGATTCATTTCGAGCGGCTCATTTGTACGGGAGTTAACCGCCTGAAAAGGGTGGTATTCTCTCTCCAAGGCTTGGACACGTGGTAGCCAGTGTATGGGCTCGGGCAGAGCCCAACCAAAATCACTTACCGGCTACGGCTCGCCCGAAATCCCACCTGTTTCAGATCTCAAAACATATACACCTACATGTATAAACCCTTTTGGGTCCAGTTTCATCACTTTATTCGCATTTCTTTGGTTTTTCTTTCATTTAACGAAAATGTGATTTACATTGAAAAATCCCTTTTACCGGACTTAAAATATTATCAAATATCATTCATAATTTTGTCGGGTCCGACCATTTTATCAGTATCGTGGGTTTTAGATCGCCGATTTCCAATATCAGCGATCGCAATGTCACTCGGCCCAAAGTTCTATGCATTACCGATGTCGATTCGCTGATCCAATCATCAGCGATCAGCGATCGCCAGGTCTAGGGTCCTGATATCGCACATTTGTCTACTTCCAATCTGATACATCGGATCGGCAGATCGGAGTTTCTTCCGCCTCTTCTTAAGTTAGGCCCTTTGCCTTTTTCCGATGTGATTTCCCTTTATAAGGGTTTTTTGCCCATTTTAAGGATTTTTCCTCTTTTTCTAAAGAACATAGGGCATCTTCTTTTGGTGATAACTTCTGCATCCTAAGTCCATTTTTGCCCATTCAAGTTGCAGTAGATTCAAAATGAAAATATCTTTGCAATGGGGCTATGTCCAAGAACTTCCTTGGACTTTCATTTTCCTCTGTGAGGAACACTTAGACTTAGGAGTCTATTGAAAATCCATTTTAGATCAGTATTGGACACCAAAATTTAAGGAATCTATAACTAATAATCTAGCAATAGAAAGAAAATGGTGGAAATTGTCTTAATTGTTGATGGAGAAGTTTTATGCTTCTCATAATAACATTTTGAATCGCTTAGGCTAAGCAAGATAGTCGGGAATGTTACCATGGATTTATAGCCATTGTATGTCTACAACCATATCTCAAGAATTAATCCTCAAAATCAGAAATCTCTTTTTATATTTGTAAAATTTGTATAGCTTTTAAATAAAATTTACCAGTATAGAAAAAAAGAATGAAATAATGTTACATGAATTTGCAAATGAGAAATCCCTTAAGAATATGATGAAATAAAATAAGCCCTGAGGGTTAGCTCAATTGATCGAGTCTCGTCATTAAAGCATATTTTCTATTAAGAGGTCACGAGTTCAATTCTCTTGAAACTCTAAGGGTTAGGCTTTGTGGTTGAGCCGAAAGGAAGTGATCCCTTCCGGTGGATCTTCCTAGTACAAATATTTCGTGGATGTAGTAGTCATCGATCTCTAGGATGTATGAACCACACAAAAAAAATTAAATATAATAAAATTGAATAGAAATATAAAATCGAAAAGCTTCAGTAGACTAAGAATACAAGAAAGAAACCAACAGAAGGATTGTATTAAAGACTGATCTAAATTACAATATACATTATCCTTACAACTCCATATGAAGATCTATTCCAAAGAAAAACTTTGCAACCCAAAAATGTAAATGAAATCATATAGAGACGACTAAGATCCAAAAGAGAGGTAGAAAAAAATTATTTTGGATCACTTCAAGAGACGCAAAACATCATCAAACTCTTCAAAAATCACACTAATCAGTAGTGAACCAAATCAAGACTTCTGAAAAATATAAATATATTTCAAAGCAAATAAGTAACCTTGAAAAACATCATAGAAAAATGCCCCTCAATTTCCTTTTTTGCCTTTCGAAATTACTCTACTATTTAAAAGAAGGTTTAGTTCTATTGGAACGCAAAAGGGAAATGAATAATAATGAAAAACCCACTTTCAAAACATAGGTAGACATTCACATACATTTTCCTCCTCTTCCACTCATGACTTATCTCCTTTTGTCTATGGAAAAAACATAGGTAGGTCAATTATGATTTAATTTTATGTTTTGAGAGAGTGTAAAAATATTCAAGGAAAGAGGTCAAAAATGTATTATTTAACGATTAACTAAAAGTATATGGAGTCCCGCTAGACTCTCTCTTATATATATGTAAGTCATAAAAAATAAATGTCATGTCATTGTAGCCAAAAATTATTCCTCAAATGTATGTAAAGTAATCAACGAAAAAAATATAAAGTCATAGTATCTCAGGATGCATATTTTTAAACAAAAATTCATTCTTTCCTCCAACCCTTGTTTTGACTGAAGGAGCCTTTGATTGCGCATAGGTTGACTCAGATGAGTTAAAGTGTTGATTCTCAATAGGATTCTTTCCTTTGTCTTCTTGGTATGTTGGAAAAGGTTTCTTATCAAATATGGGGGGGGAGCAAGCAAAGGAAGAAAACAAAGGGATGATATGACTAGAAGCAAGTGTATTGGGAGCATTTCTAGGATTGTTGCACCAATGAAGAACACCAAAAGGAGGTTGTATAGGATTGTTGTCTCACCCATTCTACATAGGATGCAAAGCAGGCTTAGGAATATCCATGATACTAGGATGTAGTTGTAATTGGTCATCAAGGTGGTGCTGTAATTGCTACAACACCCTCCAAAATTTAGGCTTGCACTCAATTTTAGAGCCTTCCTTGGTCATGTACATTTTTTTCGCAAACACTGAAGCTTATTTCATGAGATTTCTTGAATTATTTTGCTCCATTTTGCAAGTTGGGTAAATTGTCGTCTTTTGTCATGATTGGTTGTCACACAATGTGAAGAAGCCTATTTTGATGGTTTCAAGGGTCTATCTTTGTGTATATGAGTTGTTCTAACTATGTAAACATTTTTCGCACTCATTCACAAAGTTCTGAGCAATGTCACACAAGTGTTGTCACGGTCATCTCAAAGTCTATATTAAGTGTTGCACTTGTCGTAAATGGTCGTAAAGTGGTCACACTGAGGGAAATGTATTGTTCTTGTGTCCCAGGTGATCTATGTTGTTGTGTCGTCAAGTATTCTAAGTGTGAGATCATAGTCAAAGTCTTATCGATGTTCAGATCAGTCTAACATGTCTTACACTTCGCCATTCCTGAGAAGGCTTCCCGACTAAGAAACTTGGCTTCACTCGGCCTCCCTAAACTAGGAATTGCACAGTTCCAGTCCTCTAGTTGAGGCCTTGCCCATTGACACTGCGCAATGTGCAGTTCCTACCTCTCGGGGCTGCTGCATTGTGCAATTTATGTACTCAAGCTTTGGCCTTGACCTCCAGAATTGTGCAATCATTCCTCCCAGCTCGGCCTTCAGTACACAATCACAAGCCTCAAGCTCATTCCCTAAGCCTCTGAACTGTGCAATTTCACGGTATCCTTTCCTCCCTTACCTCCCAAAACTACGCAGTGTGTCCTCTCAATGCTCATCCCCTTAGCCTGTCACACTAGCTCTCAAAATTGTGCAATCTTGTCCCTAGGTCCTTGTTACATAGTATTTTGTCACCGTCCCTATTAGCCCTTCTCCCGTACATTGAAGGACCTATTCCGGGACCTGTGAAAAGTGACATAACCTGAAAACACCTGCATTATATCCCCTTGAGTATGTACTTCATGTGCCCTGAAGACACCTTCCACAAAATATCCATAAATATAGCCCTTTTTCCATTGGCGTTATTCCATAGTGTATCACTCGCGCCAATGGGGGAAATCCTCCAAAGAGGGCATGCCAGCTGGCACTCTGTATCAGAGTCGCACTAGCGCCAACCCAGTTGGGTAAAGTTTTTAACAAACCAACTTGCGAAGGTTCTTCCTAACCTATTCATGAACTGATTCCAGTTTGATTTAGTTCAGTTGGGCTTCGAATCTCCCAAGGAGGGAAGTAGTTCTCCACCTCTCATGGAAGCTTCCCAATGATAAGGACAATCCCATGAATCTTGTGGATGGTCTTATCTACTTCTCCTACCTCTATATAAGCTTGTCTCTTTGCCTTTGACAAGCTAGTTAGTAATTCTACTCTTCAAGCTCCCAAATCTAAGTCCCAAAGTCTGAGAATTGCTAAGCTTATGCTACAAGAGGCCTTGTTCATCCTCATAAGGCTATATCTTTAAGGAGGAGATCCATGTCCAAGTAATCAAGGAGAGAGAGGCTTGTTCCCCATCCCTTACAAGCTTTGCAAGGCATGTGTTGCTGATCACCCAGCCAAAGGAGGATTTGACGTCAGAACCTGGTTGTATCTTTCTTTGTTTATCAATAATAGTAGACGACTATCATTATGGTTCCACTCATATTGTCTTTATAATGATGTTTGAGTTGTATCCTTTATGACTGATACATAGTTGCATTTCTTGGGTTTTATGCTTGTATTTGTCTTGTTCTTTGCATGTGCAGGTGTCTGTTCATGAGGATCGTGAGGATTGTGACCAGCTGAAGCGAAAGAACGGAAGCAATGACTCTTCTACGAATACTAGCGTTGGATTTGAGGTAGGCCCTCATCATCGATATTTACTTTCCAATTAGGAACCTGCGTGTTAGCATTGTTTGATTGTTGCTAGACACCATTTAGGCTAGTGGGATCGCCTCTGTCCGCAGAGGGGATTTACCTACACAACAATTTGGCGACTCCACTGGGGAGTTGGCTTTTGCCTTGTTTGTTTATCTTGTCTTGTTGTTTGATTTGTAAAATTTATACGGAGCCTGAAGTCTAGCTAGATAGCCTTCGAAATGCTATTGCTTTGCATTAGCGAAGTAGATCAACACTACTTCAGTCCATCTCTGGTTTGGTTTACAAACTGAATGGCTTGGAATTTTCCTTGTTTCTTGGTTATTTCCTTGGTTTCTCCTGCTTATTTAGCTTTCTGGGTTGAATGCCTGTGTTGCTTTTTGCCTCTTAGTGTACTTAGGTATTGTTGGTTCGGCCTTGGCTCTTTTGTTTTCATTTTTCCATAGCAAACTTGGCTGGCACTAGTTTATAGCGTGACAGTCGCGCCAGTTGGTGCAAGTTGCACATTTACAACCCGCGCCAATCCTGAAAGGCCCTTGTTGCAGCCTGACAGTCGCACCAGGCCTGTAAACTTTTGAAGTTTGCTTGGTTGTGAACTTTTTTGAGCTTGGGTTTTGTCCTAAGTACATTTTTTAGACTAGTTGAGTGTGTTGGAGTGTGATTTGACTGGCTTTGATTGCTACCCTTTGGGTGTTTGCTTTTTTCTACCGATTTCACATTTCTAGCCCTAGGGCATCTAGTGTTCTTGTGAATCGAGCCTTCCTAAGGTGTTTGGATCTTTTTGTGGTCTAGTCAACTCTTTTGTTTGCTCCCTTACAATTGTTTGGTAGTTGTGGATCATTTTGTTGCGTTATTTGGGTGATTTGCTTCGTCTTCACTTGAATTCTGCTTCGTCTCACTTTGAGCCCAGATCACACGGCTCGTTGTTGTCTTTGGGATCTTTTTGGTTATTTGGATGTTTGATTTGTGATTTGAGGAACTGAACGTGTTTGTATTGGATAGAATTTGTTTGTGTTATTTCTCAAAAGTTCTTTAGTGCATTTTTCCATTATCGAAAAGGAAAATCCCTTTTGCTTTGAATTGGTCAATGAAGCTTAGAACTTTTCATTTCAATTAGTGATTTAGTGATCTTAAAGAAAAGTTTATAAATTTGCATTGGCTGCATTAGGGAAGCTCTTTGTTGTTTTGTGATCGTTTCGTTTGCATGAAAGCTCTTCAACTCTCTCATAATTAGCATTCATCGAATGGAATGACATGTTTGGCATATAGATTGCATTTAGGGATTTTGAGAGATTACATACGGTAGGACCTGAAAACCGAAACTTAACTCAAGATCAACTTTAAAATAAATCGAATGAATCTAAAAATGCATTGGAACATAACGCTCACATTCTAGAGGTCTAGGCTAGAGACGTGCTCCGGCGTCGTTAAACCTAGTCACTTTTTTTTCTACTTAAGGTTGGGTGATTCCTCCTTTTGTGACTCAACTGTGGTCTAGTACGGACTTGTGCTCCCACGTACCGTCGAGTATATATGGGGAGACTCCACTAGGTTATCATCCTTGATCCACAGGAAGCCGTGTCTGCCGCC
>APFE031669431.1:0-13301 GCA_000404065.3 Pinus taeda | reverse complement strand
ACTAATTACATTCTTTTGAATTGATTATTCACCTACAATGTAAAGCGGTTTAGAAGTGGCAAAATATCCGAACCCTTTATTTATATGGTCAGAATTAGTATCGAATTCTCATGTGAATGCCTTGATTTGTTGCAGGTGTCATTATTTTTTGAAATTATAAATCTTCAGTAGCGATGTCGAGTGTTTAATAGAGGTAAATTCTCTCAAAATATTTTGCACGGTTCTAGGTGTTAATTATTCAAAATTCACTACTGGAATTGTTGGTGTTCTTAATGCATTTTTCTAAATACTAAAGAAAATCGAGAAACCCGATGCTTCTGTTTATAATTATTAAAAAAGAATTGTATTTATTATGTGAAAATCCAAACTGCTTTATTCGTTATTTACACTTTTAACACATTTTTTAAAAGTTATTTTTATTTTAGTTATTTTATATTAAAACTTAATATCAATTGAGCTGTTTTAAATATAAAACTTAAGACAAAAATATTTTGAGACAAAAGTATTTTAAGACAAAATTTTATATTTAAGACAATGGTCACTTAAGACAATGCAAATTAAGATGAAACCCATTTAAGACAATTAACAATTAAGGCAAAATGATATCAATTGAAGAAAATATTATCTAACACTTGAAAAATTGACTATGACTATGCACCCTAAGTCTTCCAACTTGTAGGCTACTACTATCTCGTGCCTATACCAACAATGGTATTTCACTTTCCATTCACGTTATCTTATATAAAGACAATGATTGTTTACACTCTTTGTTTTGTCGCAGTAGCCAACTCTAGAGAAAGCGGCAACTTTTCCTCGCATGATTTTTCAGACACCAATTCATGTTTTCTCCCTTAGAGACAAATTGTCTGTCATTACATTCGACACTAGTACATGGAGGGGGCTTTTAAGACATTTTTTTGTGACAAAATAAGTCCTTTGTATTAAAATTTAATTTTGTCTTAATGTCTTTTATACGAGGAGTTAGTAAAGAAGGTAAAGGAAAAGGATTAGTGGTCCTCCTTTTTGTTGTTGATGGGTTCTTTAGGAAGGAAGCGATGGATGTAGACAAAAACTAAGGGGATTTAGGGTGATGGAGGCTGAAAAAAAGGTGTGCTTGGTGAGAGGTGAGTTGGAGGAACTTTCCCTTAATGTGGATAGGTAGTAATATAGTTGGACTACATTTCAGGGTCTCCATTGATTATGTTTTAATATGTGCTATTTTACTGTTACATTTATTTTGAGCACTACTTCTATCTGGTGGTTGTTGTTATGAATACATTGTTGTGCGGGAAATCCTTACTGTCATCAATAACATGGATTTAGATTCATGTGAAGGATGGTGGAGGAAAAGTACCAAATATCCCTTGGAAGACAATATGCCTACTTAAAAATCTCTACGATAGCTTTTCCAAGAAGAAGAACCTGAGGATAAAAGATTAGATTATGGAAGAATTAGTCACAAAATTCACAAGCATGGTAATTTTGGTTAAAAGTGTGGAGGTATATGGATTAAACGTAGCCTTTGCTGGTGCAATTGCTGCTGCTATTGGGTGAAATACATCAAAGCATAATTATATGAGCTAGATTTGGTTTTTATCCTGATTCTAGATGATATCGGGGATATGTACTAGTTTTTTTTTGTTTCAAGGTACACTAATAAAAATTTGTTTTCCATTGTAGTTATTGGTCTACTCCGTGGTCTATATGATATGCACTAGCTGGCTGTTTATGTGGTATTTATTTTGAAACTTTTCTCCTATGGATCTTCCTCCTCCTTCCTTGGTTTTAGATTGGTCGATTGAGGGATTTTTGAGGATCTTAGCTGATACCTACTAATATTCTCTGTGGTCTATCTGAGACATACTAGCTGGTTGTTTTATCTGGTATTTCTTTTGAACCTTTTCTCTTGTGAATATTCCTGCTCCTCTTTTGTTTCGAATTGTTTGTTCTAGTGATTTATGAGGATCTTTACTACTACGTAAATGCATTCATTTTGGTTGGTGGAGTTGGTAAAATATTTTAATTTTTAATTCGATCATGAAGGAGTCTCTAGGGGTCATTAATTGGTCTATGGGGACATTTATTTTCCAAGATGGCCATTTATTATATGAGGGACAATACATTAATTGTTTGTGTTGTCATTCAAGGTCTTAGCCAATTGTGTACTTGATGAGATTTTTCTGAAGGACATTGGAGAACAATGATTGGTGAGGCTAATGTATTTGAAGGGGTTTCCTAGTGAATTGATTTGGTGATGACATACATCGAGTGGGGTCTATAATTGACAAGTGACATTATTTACCTTGTTTACATATTATATTCAGGTTTTTCTAAACACTACTACATAACGTATGTTTTGGTAATGCTCTCTACTTTGGTGCACATATAGGTGAGAATGCATAGTGTTTACGGTGTTGGTTGTACAATTTTCATTTACATTTATGAGTACAATGGGAGTTGGTATTGAAGGAAACTTAGGGAGTGACGTCTCATTACTCGATGTGTTGGTACATGTGAGTATTGAGGCAGAGAGTCATGGTTGCCTCAAGTCGAGAGTCTAGCTCTATGGAACATCTCCTATACTTGCAACTATACATGTGGATTTGAAGGTTTCGATATCTCCTTCAGGTATTAAATCCAAATGTGGTAATCCACAGAAAATGTTTTTCCATCGTTTGTAGAAAAAGAAGGTAGTTATGGTTGATATGGATTATCATAAAATTATTTTTGGTTTCGATGTTTTTTGGGACTAGAAGGTAGGATTACAGGAATGTGATTTGGTGGGTAAGTGATATTATCTACTAATGGATGGATCTTAGATGTCATTCTGGGTTACAAACATTGGTACCTTGTTTTTAATGTTGGGTTGTGTTATATTCTTTCCATGACTAGCCCACATAGTTAACCGGGGGGTTAGAGGGGGGATGAAGCCCCTCCTTTGTTGCGCCTATTGCATAGAGGGGAGGGGGGGTGACAGGGGGTTTGAATGGTGCAGGTAACCCCCCTCTATGGGGTCCAGGGTAGCGCCGCAAAAAAAATTGTTTTTTGGACTCTATATTAGGTTGGGCCTTCCTACCTATGGTTTTGTGCATGACTTTCACACATGGTTTTCGCCACGATGGTTTTCGATCCATGGTTTTCGACGCGATGGTTTTCAGTCTATGGTATTGGATGTTTCGGCATGTATAAATATGTATTGCAAAATTGAAAGGAACATAATGAAAAATCAAGGTGGTACTCCTGGTTTTGGGATCCAAGTGAAAATCTCTGTGTATATGTGTTTTATGTGTTATGCTCTCGCATTGCTTATTTTCTGTGTTTTTAGAATTCATATGCAGGTAACTTCTATATGGGGTTAAAACCTATGTTTGGTATCAGCGATGTTTTGGCTTCAAGGGGACGCCTTTTTTGCTTAGGGGTTTCGCTTGGGCCTGTGGTAAGCCTTGTTTAGTGGGAGATCTATGAGATCGATTCTGGTGATGAAAGAAGATGGCGAGTAGTGGAAAGATAGAGATCGCGAAATTTAATGGTCAGAGTTTTGAGTTGTGGAAACTCAAGATGGAGGATTTGTTGGTGGATAAAGATCAGTGGATCACGATAGATCCGGGTACTAAACCAATGGGAATGTCCGATGAAGAATGGAAGAAGTTGGATCAAAAGGCAAAGGGAACAATACAATTGTGTGTCTCGTATTCAGTATTGCTAAATGTATCAGGGGAAGCTACAGTGAAGTCTTTGTGGGACAAGTTAGGGACTTTGTACCAATCTAAGTCTGTGGTGAATAAATTGTTCCTGTGGAAAAAGCTCTATAACTTGAGGATGAAAGATGTAGACTTAGTGACAGAGCATTTGAATGCATTTAATATTGTGGTAAGTCAGTTATTATCTATTGATATTAAAATTTCAAATGAAGATAAGTGCATTAGTTTGGTGTGTTCTCTACCAGATTCGTGGGATAGTTTGGTTATTTCAATAGGTATCAATACAATTGCCTTGTAGCTTGATGAAATAGTCTCATCCTTGTTGACGGAGGAGATGAGACGGAAAAATATGTAGAGCCAGAATGGTGATGCCTTGTCTGTAGGAGGATGGTCCCAGAACAAAAGCAAAAACAAGTCATCAAGTTGGAGATCTAAATCTATCGGGAGATCTAAATCTCCAGGAAAACTTGTAAAGGTGGTGTGCTAGAAATGTGGAAAGGAAGGGCACTAGAAAAGGAACTGTAAATTTAAAGCTCGTGATAAAGGAAAGGCATCTGATGATGCTCCTTCTGCAGAGGCAAAAACCACCTCAGATGAAGGTGGGGATTTGTACTTGGCTTCTTTAGTACACATGTAGATCATGAGGCATGGTTGATTGACTCAGGTGTATCCTTTCACTTCACTCCGCATAGAGAGTGGTTCTGCAAGTATGAGAAATACGATGGTGGTGATGTCTTCTTAGGGGATGATAGGAAGGCTAGAATCGTTGGTCACAGAAAAGTAAAGTTGAAGTTGCAAGGTGGAAGGGCTAGAACACTTCAGGGTGCTCTGCATATTCCTGCATTGGCCAGACATCTGATTTCTGTAAGAAATCTAGATGATGCAGGTTTAAAAACAGTGTTCCAAAAGGATACCTGCAAGATGGTTAGGGGAGCACTGGCATTCATGCGGGGAGTTCGGATTGGAACTCTGTACAAGCTGCAATGTAGCACTGTTGTTGATGGGTGCAACAGCTCTGTGGTTCCTGAAAGTGGAGTAGATAATCTAGTGGTCTCTGGAGAGAAGACCATGATCTGGCATCAGAGGCTTGGAAATATTGGAGAGAAGGGCCTTCGACCACTTCATGGTAAAGGTATGGTAGAAGGTATGAGTAATATCTCTTTGGATTTTGATTTCTGTGAAAATTGTGTATATGGGAAGCAGAATCGGGTGAGATTCCCCTCTGGTGGTAAGAGGGTGAAACAAATATTAGAACTTGTGCACAGTGATGTGTTTGGACCTGTAAAGGTTCCATCAATGGGTAAGTCTATGTACTGTGTATCATTTATAGATGACTTCTCAAGGAATACATGGATATATATCCTTAAGAAGAATTCTGAAGTCTTTGACAGGTTTAAATAATTTAAGGCTTTGGTGTAAAACTAGCCAGAGAAGAAGATAAAGGTGTTGAGGACAGATAACGATGGATAGTTTTGTAGTAAGGAATTTGAAGAATTCTATAAGAAGTGTGGTCTAGCACGGCAGAAGACTACTCCATAGACACTGAGAAAAATGGAGTTACATAAAGAATGAACAAGACATTGATGGAAAGGGCAAGAAGCATGCTCAGTGGTACTGGGTTAGGATGGGAATTCTGGGCAGAGGCGGTGGAGACAACTTATTACCTGGTCAACAGATCACCTTCATCAACGCTGGAGGATAAGACTCCACAAAAGGTATGGACTGGTAAGAAACCTTCTCTTTCACATCTGAGGGTATTTGGATGTGATGCATATGTACATGTTCCAATGGAGAAACGAACCAAGTTGGATTGTAAATCTGAAAAGTGCATCTTTATTAGGTATAAGGATGGTTTAAAGGGTTATAAGCTTTGGAACCTAGTAACAAGGAAGGCTGTACAGCCGAGATGTGGTGTTCAGAGAGGTAAAATATGTTATTAAACATGAAGTCCAACCAAAGGAGCTTGAGAAGATAAAATTTGAGCTTAAGGAGGAAGAATCAGACTCTACAACAGAGGAGGAATCGGAAGATGAAGAGCCACAAACTCCGGGTGTGAGAAGATCAATTCGTGAAAGAAGACAACTGGAAACATATAGTCTGTCTGCTTTCTGTTCAATTTTTTTTTTATCTGTTACTGATGATGATCCCAGAACTGTTAAGGAAGTAGTAGATTCAGAGGATGGCAAACTCTGGAAAGAGGCCATGGTTGATGAAATGGCATCTTTGCAAAAGAATGAGGCTTGGGATCTGGTGGAGTTTCCGGATGGAAGGAAACCCGTTGGCAGCAAATGGGTGTTCAAGAAGAAGACAAATGCAGAAGGAGAGGTGGAGAAATACAAATCTTGGTTGGTATTAAAAGGTTACTCCCAGGTGCCGGAATTGATTTTGGTGATATTTTTTCTCTTCTTGCCAAGGTAGCTTCTATTATATTAATTTTATTTGTTGCTGCTGCTTTTGATTTTGAGGTAGAATAGATGGATGTGAAGACAACATTTCTTCATGGGGATCTGGAAGAGGAGATCTATATGAAGCAACCTGAAGGTTTTGCGGTGAAGGGTAAGAAAGAAATGGTATGCAAGTTAAAGAAGTCTTTGTATGGGTTAAAACAGTCACCAAGGATGTGGTACCAGAAATTTGATACACTTATACGAGGACTTGGCTTCACTAGAAGCAAAGCAGATCACTATGTTAATAAATCATATTTCATATTTTAATAAATCATCTTTTGTTAGTTATTTCTCTCCTATTCAGGGTCTTAGAGATTATTTTCCTAATTATGAAGGCTTACCATGATAATCATGTCTTAAAACACTATGGGCTTGGGGAGTGCCCGGAAAATCCTCCTACTCCAACAATTGATTGGGGTTAATCACCCCTCTATTATCCTTTTACAAGAGATGATGATGATTGGAGACAAAATTTGGCTCGTTGTCATCTACATCTTTCCTAGGTGGCAAGTATGTGAAGTGGATTCTTTGGGTTTATTTGGTGGTCTTATGGCTTTTTGGTATCCTAAGTTTGTGAATTTTATTGCACATAAATCCTTTGCAGGTATACTCCTATTTAGTTTCATTAGGGGCTCGAAGGATAGATTTAATATTCTTAATACATATGCGCCATATTCTTCTAGAATATACTTCTTGGATAAATTAGAATCCTGCAACTTATTAAAGATGGGATCCCTTATTTTGGCGGGGGATTTGAGCCTCACCATTCAAGATAATGAGGCCTCAGGGGGATCATTGTAGACTGGACCCATTGGCAGGGTACTTCAGCGACATTTTTGGTAGGAACCACTTGGTGGATAATTTTTCAACTCCCTTTATTCTGACCTAGAGAAATGGATGGGCTGGGTTCGTAAGCATCGCTGAGGTACTTGATCGTTTCTTGCTTCTTGAAAATTTGGTGAAGTTATTAGGGTCCATGAAATCTTGGGTTATTCCATCCCAAATTTTAGACAGTTTTCATATCATACTCGAGTGGCAAGTAGATGAGGATTGCGGTGGTATCCCATTCAAATTTAATCACCATTGCTTAAAATTTCTTGAATTTGGTTCATTAGTGCGTACTTTAAGGGAATTAGGATTGAGCACCTTGATCACATATTATTAGGAATTATTTGGATTAAGTTGAGGGCTCTTACAAATTGTATCAGTAACTAGATTCGAACTAAAAATAGGAAGCATATTGATGAAATTTTGGCTATTGATAAAAAACTTGGTACTTTGGCTTATCATTCACATGTAGATTATTTGTCGGTGGTGCATCAATTATGATTTTTGGATTTAGAAAAGAGGAAGAATGCAAATTTTCAATTATAGGATGAGGAGTGTAAACTAAAATTTCATGCTCTCTAGGTATTGAGAGGAGACAATAATACAAAATTGTTTGATAATTATGCAACAAAGCGCCGCAGGGAGAACTCTATCTAGGAAATTCAAGATATTTATGGTAATTTCTTATCTACTCTTCCTGACATCGAGGATGAGGCATTGAGATATTTTTTCAATTAATATCGAGTTAGAGCAGAGGTGGATATTGTACAACTAATGGGGGTCATTGATTCATATCCGACTATTTTCGATGCTAACATAAATAATATGTTATTTCATCCCATTATAATGGAAGAATTGCGGGCTATGATGGAATCCTTTTCTCGTGATAAAAGCCCTCAGCCTGATGGCTAGCCCATTGAATTATTTTTACACTTCCAAGATATTTTGTGCACTAATATATTGGCGACTACATAATAATCTTGAAAGATTGGTTATATCCTTGGAGATATTAATTCCAATTTCATTATATTGATTCTTAAGGTTTCAAATGCATCAACTTTTGTTGATTACATGCCTATCTCTCTTTGCAACATCTTATACAAAATTATTTCTAAAATCATTATTAATCGACTAAAACCTACACTGTCAGATGGTAGCTCCCAATAACAATTGGATTGTATGGGGACCTTGCAGATAGATGGAATATCTGCGTTTTATACCTTGAACATGCGAGCATGTTTATCACTAAAAAGGAGGATAAATATGTATGGAATGACAATTTGGTGATCGGTCAAAATAAAGGGAAGAGAGGCATATTTTTACATTCCCCCTACCCCCCTATTCTTTATTCCTCCATAAAATTGTTTATGAAAATATGGAAGTGGAATATTCCAACAAAGCTACAAGTCTTGGCTTGCCTCATTTGGAAAAATATAATCTTGACATAAGACAATTTTTTCTATAAATGACACAGTGGGATTAGTTGTTATTTAAATTGTATGGGGTAGATGGAAGACCCAACTCATTTATTTCTTTGATGCTCCTTTGACAAATTAATTTGGAATGGTGTATTTAATATGTTGCATTTACAGGCGGATTGCAACTTCTCTTCTATGGTTAATTATATTCAGGGTTGTATAATTGAATATAAAACATTCAAACCACTTCCTATATACATTACGTGGGGAATTTGAAAAGTAAAAATTCACTCATCTTTGAGAACAATTTGTCTAATATCTGGAAGAGGTGTGTTTGCATCATGGCATATTATAGGGAAGAAAATTTTGGTAGATGTGCACCTACTCTGAGACTCATTTGTCCTCCACTAACTTTCACACCCTTTTTGTATGGTTATTTCGATGGTGCAAATAAGGATGGGATTTGCGATCATGGTTACATCATCATTTTGGCGACCATTATGTACCACATATGCTGGGATGGGAGTAATGGGAAAAATATACGAGATGGTGTTCTAGCACTTTGGCGAATTATATTTTATGCATGCAAGTTTGGGTTGGTATAATTGGAAGCCTTCGAACATTTACAAGAAGTTGTGGAGTGGGTTTCTAATATATATACTTTCTTCTTGTTACTCCTTTTCAAATGGTTGAGTAGAATTCGAAAAATCATGGAACACTTCACTAATATGAAAATTACATATACATGCAGGGAATTCAATTCGATTTCCAGTAGCTTATCTAAGGATGGTCCTTTTCTACCTTTTGATATGTTAGAGTAAAAATTCTATACAAATTCCATATATCAACATAGTGGAAAATTTTCCATTCACCAAGCATTAGTCCCTGTTACTACAAATCATGGAATGTTGAGTTACAATATGTTTTTTCATAATAGGAATATGTGCAACAATGATTATAACTACCTTTTTAGGGTTTATGTTTTATTAAGATATAAGTATTGGGATACTTTGTTAAACTGTGGAGGTATTTTGATGTAATTTCTTTTTGCAATAGAACATTCCAACTGAATGTGGATGGACATGTGACCTATGATATGTGTAAACAACATGTTATATCTAATATAACACTATTTTATTTTATTTTATTTTTTTATTCTGGTGAAAGAAAGAATAAGGTAAAAGAAGGCAATGAGGTGAACACTTGAGACAAAGCTTTAGTTGTAACTTGATCATGAGCTTTTGGCTCCAAAGGAAGAACATCACGAAGTTTTGGAGTAGCCACAACCAAAGGAGCAGAGAGCTGAGACATCCACCCAAGAAAAGACATCCAAAGAAGGAAGGAAGTGGAATAGGGAAGCTGACATATTATCGTAGGATACTAAAGAGAATGTGGAAGCACAAACATCACAATGCAAGCAAAGAAGGTCACTGGATCGATACATTGGCTACATGGCTTTGATGCATGAGATTATAGAGAAAGAGGTATCATCATTCGAGGAAGATGTAGAGTAGCCAATATGGGTTGATGCTATGGTAGATGAATATGATTCCATTGTCAGAAACAATGTTTGGGAAATGGTCCATTTATGAACAAACAAACCAACGATTGGTTTGAGATGGATTTACAAGGTAAAGAATGAAACATATGAGAGAATAGAGAAACAAAAGGCCAGATTTATGGCCAATGGGTTCTCTTAGGTGGAGGGAATTAACTAAGAGGAGAAATTTGCTCGAGTAGCAAGGTACTTGTCAATCAAGTCAATTCTAGCACTATTAATGCAGATGGGGTGGAAGATCCACTAGATGGATGTGAAGACAATATTCCTGAATGGATTTATTGAGGAGGAGGTGTATATTGAGCATTTATAGGGATTTTAGACCTTTGATAGAGAGTCACATGTGTGTAGACTCAAGCAAATGTTGTATGGACTCAAGCAAGCACCACGTGCTTGGTATACTAGCATCGATAGCTATCTCATCAGTTTAGGCTGCACCAAAACTGAAGCAGATGAAAACCATTATCACATTGTGGTAGAAGGTAAATTATTGATTATTATTTTATATGTTGATGAATTATTCCTTATTGGTGATGAGGAGCTACTCATATCTTGCAAGGAGGACCTTGTAAGAGAGTTCGAGCTGAAGGACATAGGCCTCATGCACTACTTCCTTAGATTGGAAGTATGGAAAGGATTTGGAGAATTGTTTGTCTCTTAGGGAAAGTATTCCAACGCGATACTTCAAAGGTTCCACATGGAAAGGTGGACACCCATGGAAACTCCTCTAGATGGAAATTGGATGAAAGATGATGTTATTTCAGGTGAAGTAGTGGAGGTTACCATTTACTGGCAACTTGTGGGTTCACTTATCTATTTGGTGAATAAACGATCGGACATGGGTTATGAATTTAACCAGCTTAATCAAGCAATAGTTGAGCCATCCAAACTATATTGGAAGGTAGCAAAACATGTGTTGAGATATCTCAGAGGCACTACTAAGTTTGGTATTTGGTATAGACAGACAGAGGGAGTGAAGCTGCAAGGCTTCATAGATGCATATTAGGGAGGGACTCCATCAAATAGGAAGAGCAATTCAAGAAGAATTTTGAGTGTTAGGTCCACAACAGTTTCTTGGTACAATAAGAAGTAGAGATATGTCACGACATTGAGCTCAACAGAAGAAGAGTATATGGCTGCAAGTCAAGCAACATGTGAGGCTATCTGAATGAGAACAATTCCTTTTGGGTTATTTTTCAGAAGATGGATCCTATAGTTATTTACTGTGAGAATCCGAGTTGTATCAAACTCTCTAGGAATCTAGTATTTCATGATCGATCCAAGCATATAGATATCTGGTATCACCATCTAAGAGACTGTGTGCAAAGGAGAATCATGTTGTTGTAGTACATTCCGATAGAGGAACAAGATGCAAATATTTTGACAAAGGCCTTGTTTAGAGGAAAATTTGAGTTCAATAGAATATGGATTGGGACATGTGATAATATATTTATTTATCACAGGGAGTGTTGAAAATGAAACAAGAAAATCTAGTTTTGACATTGCCTTGGTCAAACTAGATTAAAATTCTAATTTCTATTTCAACAGAATACTTGGAGGTAGTTAACTAAGGTGACTTGGATCTTGTCACTTATTTAATTTGAGTTATTGTGAATTTAACTAGTTCTTACTATCACAATAACTAGTAGAGGTCAAGTTGTGGGTGTAACTTTTTCAACACTAAGTGATCATCAATCAACCCAAAACATTTTTTCCACACAGAAAATTCAACCCAAAATAATTTTCCGCACAGAAAATTCGAATTACCTAGTTGAGATTAGATTTCAAAAATAGCATACTATTAATTATAAACTAATCCAAATCGTAGAACTAATACATGCAATCATGCACGGCCATGTAATCACTCATTTTTTTTTTTTTATTTCTCTTCTATGTTGTAGTTTGTGTGATATGGTGTGGTGTGATTTCTCTTCGTATGTATGTTACTGTTGCTTATGCTAATAAGAAAGAGGGTGGACGGTGTGTGATACGGTGTGATTTCTCCTAGTATGTATGTTACTGTTGGTTATGCCTAACAACAAAGAAGTTGGATCGTGCGACACATTTCTTGGACAAAGCCATTCATCATGAACTCTGTGGGCATCTCGCATGGCTCATCGAGCGCGGAAATTCATTTATGGTTTTCAATAATAAACAATTTTAGTTAAAATATGATATTAGATAATGTGTATATTTTTTAAAGTTAAAATATTATATTAGAAGGTGTGTATCTGCTTTAAAGTTAAAATATTATATTAGATGATGTGTATGTTAATGGCCAGATCAATTTTTGGGTAATATTTTTGCAATTACTTTTATTAAGTTTTTAGTTCTTAATTTTTTAATTTTACATATTTTAATTGTGTGAGTGTTTGAATTGTGTTTTTGATTGTGGAAATTGATCTAACATCATCAAAAACTCTTTGGGCACCCAAAGTTTCAAAACTTTGAAGCTGTAACTCATAGTTCCAAAAATTTAGTTCATATTTGCCAAAAATGTGCGAAATTTTTATTGTTTTCGAGCAAAATGTAGTCTCCGTAGAGTCCCTAAAAATATACTAGTTTAAATCCAACATAAATTTGAATCTATCAAGTGCGAAGAGAGATAATTCTAGACTTAACATGGATATCATAATTATTATTTAATAGTTTAAAATATAATTTTTTTTTCTTTTATCATTATATTTTTAATATTTTCTTTTTAAATTTTATTTCATTTTTGACTGAGTCAAAATAATTATGTTGACAAGACAACATCACTACCATAAGAGTTGGAGAGCATATGCATCAATTATATGTTCTAGCTTTTACTATATATGTTAGATTGATTCTAGTAACTTGACTCAAGATAATTTATCAATGCCAATTTAAAGGATTTGAGAACCCATGCTATTATTTTATTTTAGATGTAGCCTTTGATCAATGATGATTTTGGGACTTCATGTCTTCATGATTTTAACTATGCTATTCTTTTTAATGTAGCCTTTTACCCATGGTAGTTTTTGGGCTCTATGTTTTTGGGCCAAGTGGCACTCTCCAACCCAGTATAAAAATGTTGTAATATTTTGTCCCATTTTCTAAACTTTTTGAGTCCATAAATTTACATAAAAAATAAAATTAAAATAAAACCTAAATTATAAATTGTAAAATTAATAACGATGAACCACACTGGTTGGTTTGAAAGGCGACAAAGGTCTTTCTTCATGTGATTTATGCCACTGGTTGGTTCGAAACACATCCACAAAGGTCTTTCTTCATGTGATTTACGCAACTGGTTGGTTCGCATCGACAAAGATCTTTCTTCATGTGATTTACGACAAATTTCTTCTTACAACGTGAACACATTTTT
>APFE031669426.1:0-15912 GCA_000404065.3 Pinus taeda | reverse complement strand
TCGAGGATGAAAACCACTTCCTCTTAGAGTGCCCCGTGTACAACCACATTAGATCTCAGTTTCACAATCTTTGTTACAATACTGACCTTTCTAGCCTTTTACAATGTCAAAATTATAGTGAGCTCGGGAGGCTTCTCTCCAAGCTTTTTGAGCATAGGAATAAAATCTTAAATCAAAATAAATAATTTGTTTATTTAGGTCCGATAGATCATTGTTTGGTCTCAGCGGACGTTAACCACCACCACCACCACCATCATCATCATCATCATCATCATCATATTATTATTATAAAGAAATTCAAGTCTCTTGATCATGGCTCTCAATAATGTTCTATTACACTCTCATTAATTCTCTTGCACTCTCTTACTCCCCTTAAAAGACTTGTCATAAAATATTCCTCTTATGCATGTCATAAAAGATTCCTCTTACAAGGCATGGCATGCAAGATTTCTCTTACACACTCATTAAAGACATGTCATAAAATATTCCTCTCACTCTCTCATCTAATGCATGTGTTGCCTCTTCATAATGGAATTCAAATTGTCTCTCCTTAATGGCATGAGTTAATCTTCCCTAAATGGAAAATGTAACTCCTCCTCAAGGCATGTGTATTGCTCCTCCTTTATGTCAATAATTCATTGCTCCTTCTATATATATGTGTGTGTGTGCGTGTGTCTCATATCATACCACCTCACTGACTTGTGCATTGTGAACTCAAACTTGAGAAAGAGTTGGAAATACTTGAAGGATATTGTGAGAAAGAGGTTTCGAGAGTAAGAGCAGAACTTGGTGAGCCAAGGTTGATTATCTGTTTGCTTTAGTTGCTACTACCAATGACCTTCATGCTACAACTTTTTCATATTTGGGTGAACTTCATAATTATCTTTATCTCTCATTGTACTTTGTGTCTCTGTTGAACTATCAATATCTAATAGAAGAAGAATTTGGCTGGGTTTTCCCCTTGTGGGTTTTTCCCTATTCATTGGACCTAAATTCATTGCGTCTCATAGTGCTCTTGGTTGTCTTTTATTGTGCATATGGTTTATGTTCTATCTACAATTGCTTAATTAATATTGCAGCATAAATAAGTTTTCTAATAAGTGATTGTTACAACATAGAACATCAGAATTTCAACATGGTATCAGAGCTTTTGGTGAAGGCAAACTCAAGAAAACAAACTTCATTTCTAGCTCTTTTTTCTATTGGAATATTTTTCGTTGTTTGCTCCACTTGCAGCTCATTTTCTGATGAAATATCTCTTGATACCCTTCTACTTGCAGCTCATTTTTATGCTAAAATATCCCTTCTCATTTTTTGCTGAAATATCACTTGTTGCCCCGTCTTTCTTATTGTTGAAATCTTATTTGTTGCTCCTTCCTTGTTGCTGAAATCTTATTTTTTGCTCCTTGCTATTGAAATAATATCTTATTTGTTGCTCAAAGCAGAACCAAAATCAGAGTATTGTCTTGTTTCTGCTCTTTCTAGTTCCTCTCCTACAGATTCTTGTGACAAATGTTTGGTTGATAGTGGTGCTTCAAAGCACTTTACTGGTTATAAAGAAATTCTTTCAAATCTAGTTGAGAGGGAGACAGATATGAAAATTATACTTGGAGATAATTCTACATATCCTATAAAGGGATCTCACTCTGTTTCTTTTTATTTGGATCAAGAAGTTTTGTATGTAATCGGTTTAAAATTAAGGTGTTGCATGTGTTTGATAATTATGGTTTTGGTATTTTCTGATGCATGTAAAAGTAAATAATAGTTTTACTTTTGTTTATGCATGTGCAAGAAAATGTTGTCTTGAAAAGAAGTATAACGCATAGAAGGTTATGAAAAAATAACTAATAGAAATTGAATGTTGAAGATTAGATTGATGTTGATTCTCTCACATTATATGAGAAATGACATAATCTTATGGGTTTTGGTAATTTTGATATTAGAGTTTACTGACAATAGTGGTTGCAAGTAAGGATCATAACTTTTGCAAAATATGGAATGATAGTGTTCTAAACTAACCTCTTTTGCAGCAATCAAAGATGAATTATATCTAATATCATTACAGACAATGAAGTCAATATATATAATTATTATTACATGTCTTCACTATGGGGATCAAGATTTGAAGATTTTTGTAAAATCAATGGAAGACCTATCCATGCATTGATTAATGATAAGTAATCATCAATATAAACCGTGGCACCGCAAGTTCACTCATCTTCACTATAAAACATTACCTCATGTGAGAAATATGGTTTCCGAAATGCCTGAGATTAGAGTGGATTATGATGGAGTTTGCCAAGTGGTGTTCAAGAAGATGCATTTCTTATACCATTGACATATGTCTGATGGACAATGGTAACTTATAGAGGTTAGATCAAGAGGGAGTTAACAACTTTCTTCAATCCCCATTAAAAAAAAAGTATTTTCAAGTCTTATGTTGTCTATTTTTTGTCACTGCTCTTGTTTAGATTTATGTTTATAGATCATTGATTATCCTTCCTACATGGGTATTTGAATGATTATTTCACTAACTTCGTGATGAGGATGCGATCAAGAAAAACAGATCCTGAAGATCATCAGGGTGCAAAATAGTGCAAGAAGAGTAAATTTCAAGAGGAAGTCGGTTTAAGGAGCCACTCTCACATCTAGAAAAGAAAGAAAGACCTACGTCAACACCAAGTATACTTTCATTATGTTTATTTACTTTTCCACTATTTCTCTTGCTCTTGTTCTGGGATCAACAAGTACATTTGATGAATGTGAGAACCAAGTCCTTTGTATCAAGATTGAGGAAGATGTCAAGCCATTCCATGACTTGAGTGGACAAGAGCTCAAGACTTGTGCAAGGAAGTTGGAGTCAAGAAAAAGATCATCATACCATATAACCCAAAACAAAATGGAAACTTAAGGATCTTTGACTAATCTGTTTACTTTCATGTGCCAAATGAAAAGAGTACCAAGTTGGAAGCTTCAGGTAAGAAAGGTATGATTGTTGGTTATTGTGAAAATTCTAAAGCTTATAGAATATATGTACTTGGACAAAGAAATATAGAGTTTCACAGAGTTAGAACATTTGATGAAGATGCATCTCTTTGAAAAGCCATAGACATTCCTCCTCCTTCTAATGTTGAAAGACACGATGATGCCTTGAATGCACAAGAAGATCCCAAGCATGCATTTGATCGATCTAAAGAACCCATGGATCTTGTGTACTCTTTGGATCCTTCTCCATGTGCTAGAAAGAGACAATTATGGCTTCATGACACTTTACAGGATGTTGATAGACATGTTGCTCCTCAAGGAACCTTCATAGGAAGCAAGAAACCATGTTTGTTCCAAGGATATGTTGTAGCCATGAACAACATTATTTAGGCTAAACCATGCACTTTTGAAGAAGTGGTGAAAGATCAAGTGTGGAAAGATGCAATGGATGAATAATATGAGTCCATCATTCATAATGATGTATGAGAAGTGGTTCCAAGAACACAAGGTACATTTGTTGTGTCTTCTAAATGGCTATATAAAATTAAACATGGTTTTGATGGCAATATTGAAAAATATAAAGCTAGATTTGTGGCCAAATATTTTTCTCAAAAAGAGGTAATAGACTATGATGAGATCTTTGCACTGGTTGCTCGTTATACAACCATCTGATCCATTGTGACTCTCACTGCAAGCCAAGGATGGTCTCACCAAATTGATGTGAAGATTGTTTTTTTGCATGGCTTCCTCAAGGAAGAAGTATTTGTGGAGCAACTACAAGGCTTTGAAGTACATGACTAGAAAACTCGTGTGTAGAGCGAAGAAATCCCTCTATGGTTGGAAGCAAGCTCCAAGAGCTTGGTATGCCTGCATTGATAACTTCTTTATGAAAATTGGTTTTACTAGAAGTAATACTAATCCAAATCTTTACTTCAAAATGGTCCAAGGTATGCCTTTGATGTTGGTATTATATATTGATGACTTATTCCTGACAGGTGGAGAACCTCTTACCCTCCAGTGTAAGAGGGAGTTAGCTTCTGATTTTGAAAGGAAAGATATTCATTTGATGCACTACTTTCTGGGCCTAGAGGTATGGCAAGAGACCTGGTGAGATTTTCCTTTCTCAAGGAAAATATGCTGTCAAGCTACTAGAATGATTTGGTATGACACAATGCAAGTCCATGAATTCTCTAATGGAAATGAATTTCAAGAAGCTATGTGGTGAAGTTGCAAGCCCTAATTTGGAAAATCCTTTCGAGTGTCGTCAACTGATTGGGGCACTGATGTTCTTAGTGAACAATAGACTGGACATATGTTTTGTGGTCAATACTCTAAGCCAATATATGATTAAGTCATCACATGCACACTGGATTGCTGCAAAGCATGTGTTGAGATACCCGCATGGGATCATCAATTTTGGATTGAGATATACTGCTAAAAATGTAAGACTTCATGGATATACTGATGTTTATTGGGTTGGTAACTCTACTGATAGAATTGCTTTAGCTTGGGATCTACCATGATCTCTTGGATAAGCAGAAAACATAAGTCTATTGCACTAAGTACAACTAAAGTTGAGTACATTGTTGTTAGCATGGCTAACTGTGAGACAGTTTGGCTGAGAAAGCTTTTTGGGAAACTATTTGAGCAAGTTCCAAACACTAACAGTTATATATTGTGACAATAAGAGTGGGATTCGTCTTGCAGAAAATATCGTGTTTCGTGACAAGTCCAAGCACATTGAGATCAAATATCACTATAAACGGGATATGGTGTAGAGAGGAGAAGTGAGGCTCCATCATATTGTGACTGATGATCAGATAGCTAACATTTTTCCCAAGCATTTACCGAAAGGAAAGTTCTTGGTTTTTAGAGAGCAGCTTGGACTTATGGTCGTGAGTCGTGACCCTTTCGGGAAGTAGTCATCACTGGTTGAGAACACTGCGCTGCCTTCCCCCCTGTTAGAGCTCATAGGAGTAGGGAATGATGTCGGAAAGATCATGAGGATGAGAGACTGCTTGTGTAGTGTGTGCCACAATATTAGGCCTTAGTATGCATCCAACCCATAGTCTGGGACGTGGAAAGAGCAACGTATCTAGGCAATAGGTGTAGTGAGACTTGTCTTTGTAACTTTTCTAGGATGCAGGTGTTCCACCACTTGACGCTTAATGAAACTTGGTTGTGCAAGATCCTTGTCATGTGTTGACAAGTGGATCCCCCCAAGCAGAGATGAGACTTGGTTGTGCGAGATCCTTGTCATATGTTGGCAAGTGGAACCCCCCCCCCCCCTCCAAGTGAATATAGGGTGATAAATTAATCTCCCCTAGATATAGGGTGGTAGCCGAAGCTCCACTATGATGATTTTTCTTCATTAGAGTGAGACATCATTGTTCCAGATGATACATAGTAGAGGTGAACAAAGATGAGCAGAGAAAGCAAAGATCTTTTGTTGCGGAAAGAAAATTCTCCCTAGCTAAGAGGGAGTTTTGAAAATTGGCAGCTTAGGGATGAATTTCTAAAAATAAAAGGTATGAAGTGTGACTTTCCAAAAATAGTAAATCACCTTGCATTAATTGGTAATCAAATATTGTTGATGGAAAATCCTTTTTGATCATCAATCAATCCTAATAGTTCAATTTCGACTTAATCATCAATATTATCATTAATATTATTATTATTATCATCATCCTTATAATACTATTATATTGTTATTAAAAATAAATTCAAGTCTCTCAATCATGGCTCTCAATAATGTTTTGTTACACTCTTATTAATGTTCTTACACTCTCTTACTCCCATAAAAAGACTCGTCATAAAATATTCCTCTTACGCATGTCATAAAAGATTTCTCTTACAAGGCATGGCATGCAAAATTTCTCTTACACACTCATTAAAGGCATGTCATAAAAGATTCCTCTCACCCTTTCATCTAAGGCATTTTTTGCCTCTCCATAATGGAATTCAAGTTGTCTCTCCTTAATGGCATGAGTTACTCTTCCCTAAATGGCAAATGTAACTCCTTCTCAAGGCATGTGTATTGTTCCTCCTTTATGTCAATAATCCATTGCTCCTCCTATATATATATGGGTCTCATATTATCTCACCTCACTTACTTGTGCATTGTGAATTCAAACTTGAGAGAGAGTGGGAGAGACTTGAAGGAGATTGTGTGAGAGAGAGACTTGGAGAGTAAGAGTAGAACATGGTGAGCCAAGGTTGATTATGTGTTTGCTTCAGTTGTTGTTACCAGTGATCTTCATGCTACAACTTGTTCAGATTTGGGTGAACTTTCTCATTCTCTTGATCTCTCATTTTACTTTGTATCTCTCCTGAACTATTGATATCTAATAGAAAAAGAATCTATTTGGGTTTCCCCTTGTGGGTTTTTCCCTGGTCATTGGACCTAAATTCTTTGTGTCTCATTGTGTTCTTGGCTATCTTCTATTGTGCATATGGTTTATATGGTTTATGTTCTATCTATAATTGCTTAACTAATATTGCTTGCAACATAAATAAGTTTTGTAATAAGTGATTGTTACAACATAGAACATTAGGATTTCAATTTTCAACATTTATATCTTTATCTTATCTTTTATTTTATGTTGTTTAGCTGCATCAACCTCGTGCTTATAATTCCTCATGGGACTATGAAGGATGAACCTCTCTGTGACATGTGATAATCAATCATAAGCGAGACAATGAAATTTGGAAAGATGGAGAGTGTTAAGTACGGATTGGGATATGGGTACATTTCACCGTTCAAATCCCCCAAAAGTACAACTCAACCCAAGAGTGAAAACACCTATCTAGGAGACGATGATGACTTCCAAGGTGAAACAAGGGAAAAAAATACAAATTTAATGATCCATTATCTGACTCAACAAATGATCATAATTTCATGACAACTACATAAGACATTAACACTTAATATGGAGCATGGAAATAATGTTCCTCACATCTGTCAAGCACCATAACCATCAATTTGAGTGAGTTGAACTGTTGAATAATATCTGGGAAGTATCATTAGTCAATTCTTTGTGGAGAACCATGGATCTCATTTGTAAAGTTGTGGTATGTGAAATGGATCATAGGAGAAAAAATCTCCTCTAGTTACCCTTTGGTGTGGGGGTAATAGGGATAAAGTACTAAGGACCAAGGGTCGCTAAACGATAGTGTGCACCATTGAATTTGACCCTATAGCATAACTAAACATCACTCCTAACCATACTTTCAACAAGTTCTAGCAAACTTACACTGCCATAGAATTTGTTTCAAGGTATTTAGGAAATTACAATGGAGGAAAAGACCATTCATCAACCTACTTTTAACAAGGTGGGATGTGGAAGCTAAGCCTTGGTAAAAAACATATCCAAGCAAAATCATAGAACTTATAATTGAGTTGGGGAAACTAAACACTATGTAATTGACAATTTCAACTAAAATCTAGGTGAAAATATGTCTAACTAGCATTCAAAATACGATATGAAAGGTGCTTATGATGCAAATGAGATTAAAGATTTTTGGTGTCATATTGTTGAATCATCTTCCCTCATCTCCAACCCTAGTCCCACCAAAAAAGCCTTGCATATCTATCTTCAAATTATACTATAATTCAGGAGGAAGCAATCCCATAATGGTTTTGATAAATAGCTTGTTAGAGGACAATCAAGCCTTCTAATGAGCTAGCAATTTTTAATCCATCCAACCCTTGGTCTTAAAATCCAAAGATCACTCGAAAGAATACTATTTTTTACTTAAACTACAATCCTACAATTTAGGACACTTGGAAATGCATTAACCTTGATGTAGCCAATTCCAATTCCATCCTACATGACCTCAAGAGAGGTTCCATTTGACCAAAGGGGCGACAAACTTCCAAACCTCCTACATTCTATGAGAAATCACTAACTTAGACATCATAAATAGGTGTTAAGAAGAGATAATATCACATAACTTGAAAGGGCCCAAGAAGCAATAGTTGAAACACTAGGGAGACAACAATTTGTAATGGAGGAGGATTTTCCATGGGGTGGAACCTTCAAAGCATATGGATATCCATTTTTCTACTAAAATATGACCTCGATTCAAAACATCAATAAGGCTAAGGCCACCTTCATCCATAGGCATAACGCACACTTCCCAAGAGAAATAGGAAGTCCTCTCTCATTGTCACACTTTAAGCAAAGAGAAAAAAAACCCCAAGGTTTTGCTCTAGTCTCTTAGCCTTGCTTAGGGACAAGCAAGAGACATAGGAGATGTGGGAAGCTTGAAGAATGCATGAAATCAATTCCAGATTACCTGCGAAGAAGTGATCTTTAGACTACTAGATGAGAAGCATAGACAGTATCCCGTAGACCCTAGTTTCACTTATCAACAATGAAAACATCAGTACCAAAAAATCCCTTATATATCAGACAATCACACTAGGTTTGTCCCAATTCCATCAAGATGGAATCCAATAGTTGATTTATGATTAGTAATCATTGGCCCTAAAGCATTGTAAAAAGTATCCATGTATCCCCTGGTAACCTCCACCAAGTTTTGATCAAAGTACAATGATAGAAGAGAGCCATTAAAATAATGATCATTAACCATTTTATACCCATCTATAAGAGAAAAACCTTGAATTCTTCCTTGTATCCTAGTGAACTACAGTGAGTACTCCTAATCAACCGCATCCCTCTTGCCCCTTATTTATTTTGCTATTTTTAGCTAACCAGGTTAGTTTTTTTGTAATCTATGGAGCAACTATGTCATTTTGCATGTTTGATCTATTTCTTCTCAATATTTATTTCTTTTTTTTAATCAAGTGGGAATCGATAACTAGAACACACAATCATCCATGCCACTAGGGATTGCACTGCACCCACTATAACCCCTTGGCACAATATAATAGTCTGTAAAATATATCGAGCAAGTTTAACCAGGATTCGAATTAAGGTGGTCAACATTAACATCATTAGTCCCAACCATTTGGGCTACTCCTGACATGCTTCTCTATTCATTTCTTAAGTGTTTAATAATGGAAAAGATAATTTCCGAACTACAAGAATCATTTTTAATTTCTTGTTAACATTGGAATTTTTAGCTAACAACTACTTGCAATTTTTTGGTGACAAATTATCTGTTAATTTTTGGTATGTTCTATGCTTAGAGCAATTTATTTCAATTTTCACAGTTAGCTCAATACATTTCCCAGATTAGCAATCACATTAGCATTAAAGTAAACTGCAAATAGAAGATAAACATAAATCGTAGAAGACAAGCCAAGACAAGAGGACACAAGATGTGGCACTAGCTAGGGACAAACACCAATGTGGGGAAATTCTTGATCAATTCTTCTTATATGTTCTTCAATAGTTCAACAGAGAGAGAGAGATAGTACATTTACAACAAAAGTCAACACTTTGACTTATCTAAATAAGAGCATAGATCATCTCTAAGAATATGATACATGAGATCAGTTGAAGACATACTGTTTCAACTGATTCTCCAAGGTGACTCCTTCACCTATCATTGTGCTACATCTCGTCATCATGCTGCACCATGCTACACCCATCATCACAATGCTGGACCTTATGTTGCACTGTTGTCCCATGTGCCATTGTTGTACCATGCTAGCCACTGTTGTCCTATGTGGCATATTGCTGTCCCACTGTTAGTGACATGGCCATTCCATGTTTGCTTGTTGTGTCATTGTTTTGTTGTTGTCCCATCACAACTTGCTATACCTTGCTGCTGTCCCAATAGCCTTGCCATACCTTGATGTTGTCCCATGTGTCTTAGCATTCCTTTGATGTCCCATTTACTGTGCAGTTATCCCATGCAGCTCCATGCTTGCTGCTGCTTAGTTATATTGCTATAGCTGTTGTCCCTAACAATCATGCTATCCCAATTGTGCTATTATTGCACTATGCCATTGCCATACCTTGCTGCTGTCCAATGGCCTTGTCATACCTTGTTGCTATCCCAATAGCCTTGCCATACCTGGTTGTTTATGACTGATCTAGTTAGGGCACTAGGTAGCCCTATAGTCCTCGAACAACCCTCAAGAAAACTGCGGTATACTCTCATGAGACACCTCCCTTAGCACGCTATTGTTCAGGGCATGTTTGAGCCCTCAAACTCTCCACGTTGTCCCTGTTTTAAGGTGGTTAGGACTGCGGCCTACCATAGTTCCACGCTGTCACTTACAACCCACCTTTTCCCTGCCCTAAACAATCCTTGTTCAACTCGGCCTACCCTCGGCCTCCTTCCAGTAGCTCGGTGCCTTGTTTTAGGCCTTAAAACAGTCGTCCTTTTCAGCCGCAATAGTCCTGCGTCTAGGGCACCATATGCTTGCGGCTAGGGCACCATAGGTATGTTTAGTATAGCGTTAGGGATGCCTTCTAGGACTGAATTAGTGTTGCCTTAGGATAGCGTTAGGCTTCTTCCTTGAGCTCCTTTAGGTCAACACATAGAACCCTTCTATCGCTTCTCTGGCCTGCCTTCTTTGCTGTGGCTAGGGCAACCTCTTTTCCTCCAACGTTTAAGGGTTCCACTCCTAGATTTCTCTTCCACTAAAACCCAAGACAAGTGGAGAGAAATCAAGATAGAAGTGTGTGTGAAATGAATTGCAAGTCATCTCCTTTTATACTAAAACGTTGAGCACATGTGGGGTTTATTTGGTTGCTGGCCGACCTTGACAAATTGTCTTATAACACAAATAAATTCATCACTCTATGAATACTTATCGAAATCAGATGATCTTTAGATCAATCCTACACCTCTTGATGAGAGGGATCAAAGAAAAATATCATATGTTATAAATAAGATGACCCACATGGAGTTTGGCCCTAGTTGCCCATTTTAACATTATCGCATAAGGCTAAGGCAACGCGGATACAACTATGGAAAACATTTGATATTGTTTAGAATGATCATAAGCCAAAGAGTTGCATTGTATGATAAATGACAAGGTTTGATCAAAGCAATTGGGGTGCTAGTTGTCATTTTCCCTTAGAAGTTATGTGCATTATGAGCAATTTCCAAGGTACATAATTTTCTCAAATGCTATCAGCGTGAAGTTTTGATTTTGGTAAAGAAAGACTAATTCAATGCCAAGGAAGTTGGTCTAAAATATATCTGCAACAAAGACGAAAGGTTTATAATTTTATATAAGATCAGCAGAAAGAGAATGAGGGTTGAAAGAAAATAAGAAAAAGACATAACAATGCAAGAAATCAAATGATATTAAAGAAAGAAAAAAAAATTAACTGCAAAATGATGAAATAGGAGAAAGAACATTGAGAATAGGAAGTGATATAGGGATAGTTTGCCTTCCTTAGCTACCTATATCCTCTTGAAAAGGGACTCACAAAGGGTCTTTTTGGGAGAAGTAGAGGAGGCACATGTAAATTGTTGAATGGCCTAAAGAACAATGACTTGCATTGGAAAATTGCAACTGTCAAGAATAAAAGACTTCAGCATTAAAAGTTGATATTTCCATTTGGTTTTCCAGCGTGCTGTCCATTATGTTTAAATTGCCTCGTGAATTCATTATTATGTACTCTAGTTTTGCTACTTAATTTCATCATGAAAAAGTACAACTCTTTCCGTTAAATTAATTATTCATGCAATGTTGTCATTCCTTGAATTGAATCACTGGCTTCTATTAATTGTATTGAATGTTGTAAATAGCTAGCTATAGCCATTACAGAATAAGCTTTCCACTGTAACCAAATGCCATAACATTATACTCTATTCTTATTTAGCATTTATCCACAGCTTGATTCCACCAATTGATTGGTAAATAGCATTGAATCCACCATCGTTTCCATGCTTGCTTGTAGAATTAATGGTGGTTGTAATTGTGTTAGTTCTCATGTACATACCACATTTTACAACCTTGGTTACATTGAGTATTCTATTAAATTAACCAACCAAATAGTTGTCATAAAAAAATTCTCAAATCATTTTGAAGGCCACAGCTATCAAAAGTAATATATCTAAGAGTTTAAGAGTGAGATACAATCGATGGTGTGAAATTTTACATATGTTCTTCCTCAGTTTTTATATGTCAAATAGATTTATCTTAAGTTGTTAGGAGAAGTAATTGTTATCCTCCATGCTCAGATTGAATTCCCTATGCTGTCATTATTACTAGAGCATCTTATTCATTGTTAATGTAGAAGCGTTATATTCCTTTATTGTGGGGGTATTGATCATTAATAGTTGCTAGATTAAATTGCATCCAATGTAACTTTGGTGATTGGCATTTAGTCCATATCCCTATTGCTTTGTCTTCAGTGAAGAAACTATCAAGTGTGACTATGGATGAGAATGGTCAATGTGATGTTTATTGTTAAATAGAACCATCAACACCGCTATTAAGCCACTTGATTTATGAGCATGTCAATGTTGGGAGTATTTGACACCACAGGTTTCATTGATAATTGACACCATAAGCTACGCTGAGTTTTGCATTTCAAATCTCAGTTGGATATCAAATTGCAGTCACTTGAATTTTAATCAAGCAGCACTGTGTTACTAATTGGCATATTGCACAACAAAAATTATTGTCAATTCATTATACAAGTTGCATTGGTTTGACGAAATTAGATCAAAATCGGCGAACTTCTTCCATATCTTCCAATCCAGTGGGTCTTGATTTAGCGGAGCTTGCTGGAGGTGTAAAAAGGCCTATTATAAAACGTAATAAATCCCCTACTGTATGAAAGCCTGAATGCAAAAGTTTAACCCCGTCTATTCCAAGCACGGGACGCCTTGGAGCACAATGACTCACATTAATTGGACAGGATATTCACCCCCGGGGAATCGGAACTTTTTAGTTAATCCAAATTTGCCGCGTGCCTTTTTTCCAATAATTATTTTAAAAATTTGGGATATTAAATTTTTGTATTTTTAGGGCAGTGGAATCGGAAAAGAATTTTATTTTGGAATGTGATGCTTTTAAAGACATCAAAGACAGTTATAGCACTCTGTTAGTTTCAATTCTTTGGCATTGTTTTTTCAGTGAGGGGACTGTTAGAAAGTCAGGTCAACTCATCATCAATTTGAGTAAAAAAATGATTAAATTATAAAAAAAAAGTTTGTAGTTTCATAGACTATTTTTAATCCGGTGGGAATTAAAATATCAGTCATCATATTCTTAACTAACCACAATTGCCACATATCGTACTTGCAATTTTATTTTTGAAATTAAGAAAATGGAATTGTTTTTCTAACGCTGGTATTGGCCTTGGCTTTACAAAGCCAACAAACAAAACCATCCTTTTATGCTGGTTGGAGAATAGGGAGCAAAGAAGATTCTCTTAAAATGTCGCTTAAAATATAGATATCCTTTCATGCCTCACGGGGAAGAGTTTATTCTCAGCCTATAGGAATAAATAGCTGGATTGTGTTGAATATGGAATAAATAGCTGGATTGTGTTGAATATGGAATAAATAGCTGGATTGTGTTGAATAAATAGGTGGATGGTGTTGGATAGGTGTGTAGGCTATAAATACGAAGTTAATAGATCAAATATCCTAAACTTGAGAGAAATAGTGCATTAAGTAGTAAAGTTAAATGTTATATCATCATTATACTATTTTATTTATGGTTGTCTTCTAAGTTGCTAGGGTTCACACAACTCTAGGACACGTTATGAAATCTGGAGATTAAAAAGAATTCCACTTCAGTTTTTGTTGAAGTTATTTAGTAAAGCAGTTGATTTCACATGGAGTTATTAATCATTAGAAGTTTTCATGTGCAAGTACTCTCAATTTATTAGTTAAGACAATGTAAGATTTTGTAGAGTGAAGGGTTCAATATGGTATTTTTTTAGCATTTATTTAAAATTTGATGGGAAGTACTATCTTGTTTAGAGATTCATTTAAGAATATGTTGAACTTGAATTATCAAAACTTGTGAAAGTAAGGATACAAATTTAATTAATATAGAAGAACTAACAAACTTTATTGGCAAGCCATATCATTTCTCAACTTTATTTGTAGCACAGACAATGCAAGCAAGATTTAATTCACATTGTACCATGTTTATAAGGCTTCAAACAAATCTAGCATTCTTTGCTTGTGCAATCAATTATATGTGTTGGAGATGAGCGACATATAGAATGCCATAGACTATATGATGTGCATTTAAGATGTGTGAGACTAGGTCATTGCCGTTGGTGACAAAATGGAAATGATGGATCTAATAGCATTGTCAATTAATGGGTTGGGAGAGAGTGTGAGACTAGGTCATTTTAGTTGGTGACACAATGGAAATGAAGGATCTAATAGCATTGTCAATTAATGGGTTGGGAGAGAGTGTGAGACTAGGTCATTGTAGTTGGTGACACAAGGAAATGAAGTATCTAATAGCATTGTCAATTAGTGGGTTGGGAGAGACATTTCAAAATTTCACGAGAGTGAACTTGTCACAAATAAATTCCTTGAAATCACATTGGATGAACTTGGTCGTATGTTATTAGAACAAGAACAATGCAACAGTAAGTTTGAGAAATGCGGGTCCGATCAAGACTTTATTGTGAAATCTTCAAAGAAGAAAGTTGGACAATGGAAGCAAAAAACTCCATAGCTTGAAGAAAGCAAGTAGGAACATCTAAAGTGTGCCAAGGATTATTGCAAAGTGTGTTCGATGGTAGCATTGAGAAATGAAAGTCTAATCAAAGCATTTATTATGAAATCGTCAAATAAAAAGTTAGATGATGGAAGGAAAAAACTCTATAGCTTAAAGAAAGCGGCGACATCAAAAGTGTGCTAACAGTAGCAATAGTTCACTAAAGTAGATTATGACATTTAAGTTATGGACATTTGAACTTTAGAGTTATCCTTCACTATATAAGTTAAATATGATTCATGCATTATTGTAGATAAAAGCCTTTAGAGCTCTTAGAAACATTCATTTTAGGAAAGAAGATACACAAATAATTTCTAAAAAAAGTTGTATGGAAAACTAAAACTATTCTGAAACTCATATATATTAATCTCTATAGATTCATAAGTCAACTATCAATAAGAGGGGAGTATAGATCCATAAGTCAACTATCAATACGAGGGGAGTATTATTACGACATTTATAGACAATTATAGGGGGAAGGGTCTACTTTTTATTCTATATTTCTAAAACATTTTATGGAATTCTAAATATTAGAAGAAAATTAATGGTAAATGATAAAATGGTGATGGAAAATCAAAGTACATGGAGTTTGAAAACTATTATAAGGAGCAAGGTATAACAAAGAGTTTGGTAGTAATGATTTTGCATGAAATGTGGAAACAAGTATATGTTTCTGAAATGGTTACAACATGGAAATGTAACAGCCTTGGAATTATTGACCGAAAAAGGTATCAGAAAAGAGTTCATTATTAATGATTTCACATGAAATGCGGAAACATGTTTGTGTTTGTGAAATGCTTACAAAATGGAAATATAACGGAGCCAAATTTTGGAAATGTGGACACATAAGTAAAATTACAAAAATTGTTAGAGCCAAAGGTGCGCTGCAGACATAAAAAACAATATACACAGTAAATAAACCATACGCAGAAGACACAGCAGATTAACGTGGTTCACCGAACCAATGTGGGCTACGTCCACCAAACATAGGCATCGACAATCTTTATTGTCAAACAGGAGATTACAAAAATTAATCAATTTCCTCACAAACTCTCACACTCAAACAATCCGTATGGACACCTGTTTTACAGCTAAGAGAATCTAACTACCTCATAAATCGTCTTACATCAAATATAGGATGCATTAATTCTCTCCCAACAACCTGGAGCTAATCTAGCAACAAATTCCTATTGTTGTCATACATTAGAGATTTTTGCCTATTTTGTGAAACAAAAAATCTCAACAATCTCCACCTTGACAACAATTAGCCTGATACCCTGTTTGTTTATTATTTTATCTTT
>APFE031669418.1:0-20978 GCA_000404065.3 Pinus taeda | reverse complement strand
ACGAGATATATTTAAATCTCAATATTTTGAATTATCTGCTCTTAGTTGGGTTAGATAGGATTTAGATTAGTTTTTTTTTGCTTGCATCATAGAATAAAACTTACATTTAGAGTAAAATCTACATTCTTTTAAGTCCTCTCCCCAAAGAGTAAAACTTTAGTTGTGGCTGGCTGAATCCCAAATCAGCTTAAAGGTCATTCTCTTGCCTGATCAGCAAGGAGAAGTGATCTGATGTCCCTGTCTATTGGTAGTTAAAGATACATTATAAACCAATAGCAATAGGGAGAAGGTAACTGGACCTAGATGAACAGTCGGAGCCACCACACCAAATGGAAAAGGAGCTTCTTTTAAGGTCCGGACCGGGTGGTTATCTCCCAATGTTGTTGCAGCGATTTTCGAGGCATCAACAGGTTCCAAGGGCCAAGGAATATCAAGACCCATAGTTCCACCATGAGGCAGGAATTGATAAACCTGAGAACAAAAAAGGATCCGAAGTGTTTCAATCTTGGTACATTTTGTACACAACAAGAATGGCAAGCCTTTATCCACTTGTTTAAATAGTACCGAGATGTGTTCTCGTGGAAGTATGATGACTTGAAAACTTATGACACGTAGGTCATCCAACATATCATCCCAATCAAGGAAGGGGTCAAGCCATATCAACAAAAGCTGAGAAAAGTATATCTGTCACTTGAACCCCTCATACAAAAACAACTTACTAAATTGTTGGATGCATGGATCATATATAAAGTTCATCATTCCACTTGGGTCTCCAACCTTATGCCTGTATGAAAGAAGTCCGGGGATATCCTCTTGTGTGTTGATTTCTAGAATGTTAATTGTGCCTCGGACAAAGACAACTACCCCGTGCCCTCTATGCACCATATTTCGCAAACATTATCTAGGGCACAAATGTTCTCTCTCCTTAACATTTTTTTAGGATACAATTAGGTTCTGGTAGCAGAACTTGATAGAATGAAAACTACTTTCTATACCAACTGGAGTACGTTCACATATAGACGAATGCCATTTGGGCTTGTAAACGCAAGCACAACATTTGAGTGCACTATGGACATTTCCTTTCGCAGACTCATTGGGTAGAGCATGGTGGTATACATCGATGATGTGACGGTGTTCTCAAGAATATGAGAATACCAAATACGCCATCTTAAGCAAATTTTCAATCGATGCCAAAGATACAACATTTCCTTGAATCCCAAGACGAGCGTATTCATCGTGTCAGAGGGGAACCTCCTTGGACACATTGTTTCCAAGAGCAGGATCAAGGTGGATCTGGACTGGGTCCAATCTATCACACGAATTCCTCAACCAGTCAACAAGAAAGCCATTTAGTCCTTCTTGGGAAAGATAAACTTCCTCTAGAAATTTATCTCGGATTATGCGCAAATAATCAAGCCCATGCAGGACATGATTAACAAAGATATAGTTTACACCTAGGGCAAGAAAGAAAAGCATGCATTTGCCTAGATTAAGAAATTCATTGCTAAAGTGCTTGGACTTTACAACCTAGTTTTCAAAAAATATTTCCTGCTATACACCTTCACTTCCGATAACTCACTAGCTACAGTACTCACTTAGAAAGATGAAGCTAATGATGAACGTCCCATCTCTTTCATGAATGCAAGCATGTAGGGACCAGAGCTTAACAACCCCAAAATTGACAAACAAGCTTATGTAGTTTACAAGGTGGTGAAACACTTCAAGCCCTACTTACTAAAGAACCACTTCATAGTCTTCGTTCCGCACCTAGCAGTTTGTACATTGTTGTTACAACAAAAGTTGGGAGAACGACATGTGAAATGGATGATAGGTTTGCAAGAATATGATCTTGAAATCAAGCTAGTAGCCATGATAACAGGACATGGGATCTACAGACTTGCAACTGAAGTAGTACATGATCTGGAGAATGAAGAAGAGTTTGCTGGTTGGGAGCATGAGATTAAAATGTACGAAATAAGGTGAGAAACCCCCACAAAAAACAAAACCTCTTGGTACGTAGATGTACACCAGTACCTTGAGCATGGCACCATACCCTCTCGCTTTTCTATCAGACAGAAGACGGTACTGTGCCTGAAAGCCTTAGCATATTAGTCAGTGAATGGAGTGCTTTATAGAAAGCACAGTAATGGAGTTTTTCTCAGGTGCCTGGAGGCATATGAATTAGAGAAGGTACTTCAAGATCTACATGATGGACCTGTTAGGGTTCACTTTGAGGGAAATAACACTACACACAAGGTTATGTGAGCCAATTTTTACTGGGGCACATTATTCAAGGATCTATATGCCTATGCCCACAAATTCCTGGTATGTCAGTGATGGACTAGTAGAACACGAAGATCAATAGCCCCACTACACCCTGTTATAGTGACTTAACCATTCCAACAGTGAGGCCTAGACATCGTTGGGGAGATTTTCCCTCATTTTTCAAAGCAACACCACTATATCCTAACAACAACTGACTACTTTATGCAGTGTACAGAGGTAGTTCTGCTCAAACAAGTGAATGACCAAGAGGTCATCAGCTTCCTCCAGCAGAATATCATCTCACACTTCAGTTTTCCAGTGTCACTTTTTTTAGACTGTAATTAGGTGAACAACTGTAATTAGTGTAAATAAATAAGTGTAATTAGTGTAAATAAATAATAGAGGAAATGGAGAGTCTTCGGGAGATAAACTAAACAGTCACTCCCTCTTGTATATAATAATAAACAACCTGAATGAATAATACGATTACATTTGAGGAGTTACCTCCTTGTCTGATATGGTATAAGAGCCAACTCCATTTTTGGCTTCCCTCTTTGCTTTGTAACTCCATTCTACCTATTTTGCCTATGTTCTGCATATTTTCCATAAGTAACCTATTGCAACCACTCCACAAGTGTGCCTCTATCAAGAATTTGATAACGGTTCTGCAGGTTTTCCCCTCTTCGACAACTGCTATAGACGTTCGGATGGTTATGTGAGGCAACTACTCCATGGTATTGGCCCTCTGCCTTCCTAGAAAAAATTCATGGGTACTTGCTTTGACACAGAGTTTTATACTATGACTCTCAGATTGACTGTGAAGAAAAAATATAGATTACATGCCTTATTATCTATTCTAATATGGTTTTAAGTGGGTTGTACTGGTGAATTTTCAAAGAGGCATTTTATTTGAGTCCTGTATAGGATTTTTTTAAGTGGGTTGTACTGGTGAATTTTGAAAGAGACATTTTATTTTGTCGAAAATTTGCTTGTTTTCATCAGAGATACAGATCCAGATGTGTGCTTTGTTGATAGTTATACATTGAGGTTCAATTTTTGTGTGGACCATCTCTAAAGTGTACCTTCTAAAGTGGAAGCCTTACATATGTACTCACCTGTTGGGTTTTGTGAGCATGTCCATACCTCTATTATATACATTAAAATTGTAGTTTTTTTTTTACAAGAAGAAGTGCAATTTCTTACAGCTTATTAGCAGTAGAAGTATATATATATTAAATGCACTCATTAATATCTATTGTAGGAGTGGTCCTTAATGGGAAGGAAAATTATCCTGAGTGGTCTAGGAAAATCAAACACACTGTCATTTTTAATGAGCTGTGGAAAGGAGTGTGTGTTGGAAATGGAGATAAAGAGCCAGAACAAACTACCTCAGACAAGGAATTTACCATTTGGGAAAATAAGAACAGCAAGGCTTATGCATTGATTGTAGCATCAGTAAATGAAGAGGTGAGTTTCCACATTTTACCATTTTAAAATGCTTTTGAAGCCTTACAAAAACTGAAGGAACTCTATGACTCACTCTACATTTGAAGTTGTTCAACTCATGATTAAATTGTTCACCCTTGAATTATAAAATGATGATCCTCTTGCTCTTGCATCAAAAGTAAAATCTATTATGCATGATATCAAAGTCACTAATGTTGAATTGGACATTCCTCTCATAGCTTTTCTCAAGGCCCTTTATCCCACTTACTCAAATTATCTTGAGTCGTTGCAAGTAAATGGAAACCTCAAAAGATATTACCTTTGACTCCCCTGTGAAAAATATTTGTTGAATGATAGAAATCTTTTGGGAAGAAGACAACTCCTCAGTCTTCTGAAGAGGTTGTGTGCCTTTCACATAGAGAGAAGAACCTTGCTCAAGATTCTTCCAGAGGAAAAGGTGATCGAAGAGGAATAGGAAGAAATTTTAGAGGCAGGGGGGGCAGACACTCTCAAGGAGAAAAGTAAAATTTTATTTGCATACGCTGCAAAAGAGATGGATCACATGATGCATCCACATGAAAGTTGCCTTGGGACAGAATTGAGCATGAAAGAAACCAACCCAAAGGTAAAACTAATGACAAAGAGAAAGGTAAAGTACCTGAATCTACTCACTATGTTGTGGCACACTCTAATATTGGAGTAAATGAAGACTTATTTAATGCTTCATTTGCTTCTTGGAAAAATTATTGGTTTCTTGATTCAAGAGAAACTTGCCACATGACTTTTAGAAGAGATTATTTTGAATAATTTACTGACAATTTTGATGGAGCAGTATACTTTGTAGACAAATCAAAACTCAAGCCATTAGGGCTTGGTACAACTAGGCTTAAATTGCCTAGTCTTCCAAACTTTCTTTTGCATCATGTTTTATATCTCCCATAGCCGAGGAGAAACTTGTTGTCCTTGGTCCACATCCACCAATAAGGACACTCCATTCATATTTTTGATGGCAAGATTGAGGTGAGAAAAGAATCAGACCGCTCACTTTTCATGGCAAGGATAGAAGAAGAAAGGCTTCTACCTCTGCTCGTGAACAAAATTTCTCATGCAATTCTAATTATGAAGAAGGTACATTTCCATCAAGTCTATTATGGAATGTTATATTTGGACACTTGAACTATCATAGCCTCTGCTTGTTGAAGAAAAATGGTGTTACTGGTTTGGCTACAATTCCTAGGAAACTTAAGCAATGTGATGCTTGCATTCTATGATTCACATTCTAGAGCACATAGAAAACTTGAACTCATTCATTCAGATTTATGTGGTCCAATGCCTGTTCCTTCTACAAATGGAAATAAATATATGATGACATTTATTGATGACTACACTGAAATGTGTTGGGTTTATTTATTGAAGAACAATCTAATGCTTTTCAAACATTCAAGAACTTTCATACATCGATCGAAACTAATGCACAATATCATATTGGCTCTATTTGCACTGGTAATGGAAAATAATACACTTCAAATGAATTTGAAAACTATCTTTGCAAAAATGGGATCAAACATCAAACAATTGTTCCTTATAATCCCCAACATAACGGAGTAGCTGAAAGAATGAATAGGGCAATCTTAAATATGGTGCACTCCATGATGTTTTTAAAATATGTAAAATTGATGTTTTGGTCTGATGCAGTTCAATGTGTTGTATATGTAAAGAATAGATGTCCATATAATGCTATTAGAAACAAGACTCCTTATGAAATGCGGTATGGGCACATTCCTTCGGTAAAGCATCTCAATGTCTTTGGTTCCACATGTTATGCCTTGATACCAAAGGTACATAGAAACAAACTTGGTGCAAGAAGTCGTAAGTGTATCTTCCTGGGGTATTCAAACACCTTGAAAGCATACCCTATGTATGATGAAGTCAATAAAAATTTTGTTGTATCTAGAGATGTAATATTTCTTGAGTCATCCAAAACTTACAATGTTGTTGAGCGGTAACTTGATCGCTTGGATAGATTCGCAAATGAAAAATCATTTCAAGAATTTGATAATAAGATTCCACATCTTGAAGGGGGGATCCCTATACTAGATCAACCTGTGGAATCTTTTTCTGAATCACTCTCTCCCCCAAATGAAACTCCAATAATGGATGATACTTTTAGTGATGTGATTGATTGAATTGGGAGACTCAATCTTGATTTAGTCCCAACTCAATAAACAAAGCATCTTGCACCATCTCAGAAAGGTCCCCCGAAGTGGCTCACAAAGACACTTTAAAGTGTTCATCTTAATGAGGTTGGAAAGATAGGAACTAGAAATTCAACCCTTCAAAATGGAGGTGATGTAGATGAATGTAATTCACCTCTTGATATGGATGTTTCTTATGATTGTGAATTGAAATTGTCTACAGATTTTGAACCAACTTCCTTCAAAGAAGCTGCTTCTCATGATGAATGGAAAGAAGCAATGCAAAAGGAGTATTATTCCTTGATAAAGAATGGAACTTGAAAGCTGTTTGATCCTCCATTGGGAACCAAGCCAATTAGCTGCAAGTGGGTCTACAAGAACAAATATAAAGCTGATGGCTCACTTGAAAAGCACAAAGCCAGGCTTGTGGAAAAATGTTTTTCATAGAAGGAAGGGGTCGATTATGAAGAGACTTTCTTTTTCCTCCACAGCAAAATGGGCTACCATCTGGACACTCTTTTCCCTAGCAGCTCAGAATGGTTGGAATGTCCATAAAATAGATGTAAAAACTACTTTCTTGAATGGAGATCCAAAAGAGAATGTTTTTATTTCCTAGCCTGAAGGATTTGCTGTAAAAGGACATGAACATAAAGTATGCAAACTTGTGAAATCCTTGTACGGCCTCAAACAAGCACCATGAGCCTGGTATGAAAAACTAATTGAGCATCATCTGAAACTCAATTTCAAACATTATGATCTTGATGATGCAACTTTGTTTATTAAGAAGGTTGGCAAAATAGTTGTATATCTTGTGGTATATGTAGATGATCTTTTGATGACAAGGAACAATGAGAGCTACATTGCATCCATAAAGAAGGAATTGAGGAAAGGTTTTCAAATGACTAATTTGGGCTATGTTCATTACTATCTTGGTATTGAAGTAACTCAACATCCGAAATCCATATTCCTTTCTCAAAAGAAGTACATTGGAGATCTGTTGAACAGATTTGCCATGACTGAATGCAATCCTCTAACTACTCCAATGGAACAAAACATAAATCTCACATCCATTGAAGGAAATGAATTTGAGGATGCAACTAACTATAGACAACTTGTAGGAAGTCTCAACTACCTAACTACTACCAGACCAGAAATTTTGTTTGTTGTTGGAATCCTCTCCAGGTTTATGCAAAAGCTTTGTGAGGGACATTAGTCTGTTGCAAAAAGATTTCTGAAGTACTTGAAGGGAACTCAAGACTTTGGAATCAAGTATACATAGGTGAGCGACTTCAACTTGATTGGATACTCTGATTCAGACTTTGATGGAGACAAAGAAACTGGGGTATTCTACTTCGAGTTATGCTATGAATCTTGGATCAGGAGCTGTCTCCTAGAGATCATGCAAACAATCAGTTCCAGCAGATTCCACAATAGAGGAAGAATATGTTGCAGCAGATGAGGTAATAAAATAAATTGTGTGGCTTAGGAAAATTCTTGAAGATTTGCAAGTAAAAAAAGTAAAATCAATTCCAGTCATGATTGACAATACCTCAGGAATAAAGTTGGCCAAGAACCCAAAGTTCTGTGATCGAATGAAGCACATCAATAAAAAATATCATCTGATTCGACATCATGTTGAGGCTAAAAATATCCATCTTCTCCATTGTTCCACTAATGAGCATATTGCCAACATCTTCACTAAAGCACTTTGAAGACAAAAGCTTGAAAGATTCAAAACAATGCTTGGACTCACTAAAATCCCTTCAGATTGGGGGGGCATGTTGACACCTAATCATAGGGATTGGGTGAACAATTGTAATTAGTGTAAATAAATAATAGAGGAAATCGAGAGTCATCGGGAGATGAACTAAATAGTCAATCCCTCTTGTATATAATAATAAACAACCTGAATGAATCATACGATTACATTGGAGGAGTTACCTCCTGGTCTGACAGTTTTTTATAATGCAACTTATTTTTCGTCTTTGAAACTCTATGAATTTTCATTACAGAATGGTATTGTGCTAAAAAATTAATCGAATTATTATCCACAAGGAAATGGTCTAGCAGAGTCCATGAATGAAAACCTCATCCGTATAATCAAGAAGACTGTTTTCTCTTAGCAGTGTAACTGGCATACCGCCCTGACGAATGCACTATGGGTTGGCCATGTAACACCTAAGCCCTCTTTGAATACCTCATTGTACTTCCTAGTTTATGGTAAATAAGTTATTCTCCTACCAAATATTTACTTGCCTGCTCTTCAACCTTCCCAGCAATACCAAGGCGAACCTTACTAGCTATTTCGGTGTAGGATGGATGCTCCCCATAAGCTCCAGAAAGAAAGGATGAAGGAAAAAGAAAAATTCACACTCCACCAAAACTGTATCAAGAGGTGGTTCTATAAGAAGCCTGTAGGGAAAGCTAGCTTTGGTGTGGATGACTTAGTTCTGAAATGGGATAAGCCCTATGAAGACAAAGGAAAACATACGAAGTTCTAGTCCCTGTGGATTGGCCTATACATAGTTCATGAGAAGCTTGGCCCATACACATATCATTTGTGATTACTCAGAGGGAGGATTGACAACCTTCCTGTCAATGGCCATGATCTCAAGCATTATTTTCAATAGGTTGGGCTATGCTCGTGCCATTTACATAGTCTACTTCCTGCTTGTTTTTTCATTTGGTTTTTTTTTATTATTATATTTTATTTTGATTTTTTTTATTATGCTTACTATTTATGTTCACATTTATTTTGTTTGTTTGGTATATTACTATTTTTGTTTCCAAAAATAAGTTCTTCCAACTACTATGTTCTGGCTTTTGAATATAGTATCTGGCTAAAATTTGAAGAGACTTGTGACACTACAACACTTGGCCAATTTTGTGTCTGTTTTCTCTGTTCTTGGTTACAACCTTCGGTCGATGAAGTCCTGATGGAAAAGAGGAACCATCTGTAAAAGGGAAGATTTGGTCCAACAGTGAGCCTCTGTCCACACTGGGAAGCCCCATTCTTTTACTTCGCCTTCTGCTTTATGTGTTTAAGCTAATCCAACTAGTAGAAACGAAGAAGGGGAAAATCTAAACAAGAAAACCTATGTTAGAAGTCTTATATGATTCTCTAAAGGAACAACCTCTTCTACTCTAAATAAGTGCCTATGCACAGTCCTCTTGAAAAATACAAAGGCAAAAGAAGAGAAAGGCTTCCTGCACAGAGAGGTGAAGCATGCAACTCCACTAGGATACTGATCAGGCTCGTTGGCAGTGGAGTAATGTGTGTGTTCCTGCATGACTCCACTAGGGTATTGTCCAGGCCTACTCACAGCGAAGCAACACTAGATGTGAAAATTTATACTCTGGAAATATTCAACACTTGAGCTAAACTACCCTTCTCAGATTCGAAACACTGAGATCTAAGCTAAACTTTTGATTGTGTTCGGCAGAGTTGGCAAAAGGTGAAACTTGTATGTCCATTGCGTAAGTGGCGAAACTAAAGTAACCCGCACAATGATTCAATATTCCCTGAATGACCAAGGCCTTGTGCAAACAATGAATCGAAAAAAAGAAGCTAGAGTTCTACCAGTGTGTCGCCAAGTGTTGTAGCGACTACAACCACCCTGCAAACTTTTGGCCTGCACACACTCGGGTTCACTCTGTGAGCTCACGTGAGTCCTTGCATCCACCTTGCTTCTTCATTGCATTCAAGTCTCGGCATGTTGATGCCTAAGTCATGCTTGCGACCATGTATTGTTTATGCTTAAAGTCTTCGCTCCGTATGTGCTTGTTGCATTCACTATAAAAGCATTTGTCGCACTCACACACAGAGTCACATTCACTATTGCACAAGCATCGTCTCGATCAATGTTCAAGAAATCATGACTGTCACATTTGTCTCTTACACCTCCGGTGAGTCTTGTTGAACATATGTGTCTAGATGGTTTGGTTGTTTCATCATCAAGTCATGCGAGTGTGTGTCATATGATCACATATGCATATTTTGATTGTTCACACACTTAGCCATTTTTGCTGAAGGTTCTGACAACTTGACTCCCCTATGACATCCAGATCATCACCCTTGCAATGACTCGATCGATTGTCAACCAAAACAATGTCAAAGCACCAAGTTAGTCTTTTCAACCTGCATTGCCAACAAGCAATCCAATCAATTCTCATGTTGGTCACTCAGATAGTCGGACTCGGCAGTCACTCCGAGACTGAATCCCATCAAAAAATATGCAGAGGCCACTAACCTCACCCACTAAAATGACTCAGGAAATTGCGCAGATAGGCCAGACAGACACCAAGTGCCCATCCCTGTCTCCCTTATAAAATTTCACAATTTTCCTAGATAGTCATCCTGATAGTCGACCAACTGTTCATCTCAGAAATTGCACAGTGTTCATGAGCAGGCCTTCCACTACCCATCAGTCATCTCAGATCAAAAATTGTGTAAATATGATCACCAGGTTGGCCCTCCTAGTGTTAATGCAATTTTCCTTGCCAGCAGCCCCTAACAGCAGATTGCCAATTCCCTCTCGTAATTGCGCAGTTTCTACTGCCAGTGTCCCAGGTAGCCAACTAGTAGTTCCCTTTGGGAATTGTGTAGTTCTGGCTGCCAGTGACCCCAGAAGCCAACTAGTAGTTCCCTTTGGGTATTTCGCAGTTATGGCTACCAGTGACCCACGTAGTTCCACCCAGAAAAATTATGCAATCCCTGCCTGCTAACCCTTCATGCAACCTGGCCCATTCCTATGGAAAATTATGCAAATCTCACTGTCCAACCCCACTCCGATTCGTTTTGAAAAACACATGGAGCATGCCTGCCTTGCCTTTCAGCAACTTGGACTGTTCCTCCCAAAAATTGTGCAATTTTTCCTCCCAGCCAAGCCAAACCTTGCAGACAGTCACTATTGACTCACATCACCTGTCTTCATCTCTCAGTGACTCTTGTGCGATTTTCATCAGAATTTGTCCAGATCCATTATCCCACATCATAGCCCTGCTGCCCCTCTCGGTCTCCTCCATCTGAATGATCATGTGTCATGGTAGACTAGGAGGTTTTGGATTTGATGTCATCTCGTCATGAGTGATTGCAGATATAGGTACACCAACCAACATGGCAATATGAAGAATGGGATGAACAAAGGGGCCACATGTAGAAGGATACGTTCACCACTAGACAAATGAATGAAGCATGCAAAAAAAACGGATATGACGAACATGCACCTTCGTGAATAGATGAGCATGTCAAGCTTTCCAGCATGCAAGCAAGGAACAACATGTTAAAGCTTCATCAAGTGAACCAAGTACCATCGAAGACTCCACAGACTTCGCCATGTGGAGGTGAAGCTATGATACACCATGAAGACATCCATCACTCAACAGCACTGTAGCTCAACATGCACTCGAGCAACAACGTGAGTGTACCAGTGTTGTCATGTCAAGTCATGACTCATGTCACCCACATCTCCACCATTGGCTTGTTTTCAATCAATGTGATGTAACGTGGAAGTCCAAGAGGCCCACTTGTTCAACATAGGGTCATGTAAGTCAAAAATTCTTGGAAGTCGAATGGTCATGAGGGTATTCGAACAACCAAGAGGCTCAGTTTCACCCTTGGATATAAATACCCCTTCATTTGTACATGAAAGGTATTTTCACCTCATCTCCTCCCACATAGGCAAGAGAGTTTGTAACATTTTCTTTGAGGAGTAAGTAGTGGCACCAACGCCCCACACACAGGGTTAGTGATGTATGGTGTAACGATGTGTCTTGGAACTTTAACACTTGTAATGCATGTTGCTTTAACCTGTGTTATACATATGAAATGATTCATTTGTTCTAATGCATAACCTATTAATGGAAATGTGGTGTATATGTTGTTAATGTTGTCCTGTCCATGTCAACTGCTCTTCTGAACATTACACAGACCTTTCACATGAACTTTGTTGTAACAACCGTTGCACTTGTTCAGACTTATCTATGAGTTTTGTACATGTTATCTTACCTTGTATGTTGCTACTGCCACATCCAAGAGGAATGATCCGCCGAAATCTATGTATGTCCTTTTGTGTTATGTGTTCCTAGCCGAGTTGGGACTAATCCCTTTCAACTTGGAACTCACCCTCACCTTCTTACCCTCACATTGAAATAATCATTGACACAAGTACACTCACCACACATGTGACCCTCACTTCTGAGAAACAAACCGAACCACTCTCTTGTGCTGACAAGCAAGAGGTGAGGCAAATCCTTAAGGCAATGGAAACCATGCCATAATACCAGATGGGACTCCTGAACCAAACATTGTGAGGTCTAGTTGGGACTTCATACGAGGGTGATCGCCTGAATGTTGGCGGTTCCAGTATCGTCAACATTTACGACACTAGGAGGGTAGCTAGTTGTACATCGTTGAAATTCCCCTCACACTCATTCAACAAAAATCTGGTCAAGGCAGTAACTCACACTCTCTCTCAACTATAGGCAACTCAATGGTTGGTTACCCCTCACCTCCCATTGTTGAGCCTGAGACTTCAGATCAACACCTTCACTCCATTTGTCCCATCACTCACGCGCTCGTGAAGTCTGTCAAACTAATCCCAGACAGGTAGCATCTTCCAGACACAACGAGGAAGCCAAAGGCCACTCCCATGAGTGTTGTTGTATCATCAGTGGAAGAAGAAACCCTTGCCACACTTGAAGGTCTAGGCGAAGCTATTCAAGATAAAAATAAACCTCCAATCCTCTCGAAAGGTGTACAAGGCACTCTTGTGTTCTCGGAATTAGAGTTTGGTGTAGGAGGCAGAGGGGAAGGTAGCGAAGGATGTGGAGGTAGAGACGAACCAACAGATTCAGATTTGGAAACATTAGACTCCGAAGTAGAGGAACATTACAAAGAAGACGAACAGATGGCTGACCCAAATCTTGAATGGATGATTCAGGGACTATTGGCTCTCTCGGCCATCTTACATAATATGTCGAGGCAAGCGGAGAGAATGAATGTCAAATTTGATCCTAATAGCACGATAAAGGTGGAATACCACCTAGACAACTTCTACCTACAATTGTAGACCCTCAAGGTATGTTATAATGATGTCACGTGTAGATTTTTCCCATGTACCTTGGTTGGTCGCGCAACTATTTGGTATCACAACCTTCCACCGAACTCTATACACAACTAGGTCGCATTCAAATGCATGTTCCTTGAGAATTTTGCTAATGACAAGACCCCATCCATGCTACTCAAAGAGTTGGGAAGCCTCAAGATGGAGGGAAAAGAGAAAGTGAAAGATTTCAATAAGACGTTTACATGTATATTGAACAAGTTTCCACCAAACACTAAGACTCATGACTCCATCACCATTGATTACTACACGTCCACACTGCTAACTAGCATTGTGCAGTTTGTCAAGTGAGCTGCGAGACCAACTCTATTAGGAAATTGTGAAGAGGTTATAATTGTTGAGAAAGACCTGCGTGCAGTTGGAGTCATCAAGGATGATGAATCGACGAAGGACTCCAAGGATGCGAGCAGGAATTCCCATGCAACAATGAGCAAGGGTAGAGACAAGGAAGCAACCGACATTGAGACCCTCACTCGTCTTGTAAAGAGCTTGTCCACTGAAATGTACGAACTAAAAAAATGTAGATTGGACACATTTGTAAGTAGTCATCCACCTAAGCAGGTACATGCAAGCAGCGCATCAAGCAGCAGCAAGTTCGTACCAAAAACTACACAGAAGCCTATGTTCCAGCTGGAATAGTGTGCATTTCTGAAATTTTGTTCTTTCCACAAAGAACATCATCCTGAGAATTCTTGTTCGGGCTGGAAGCGAGTCACAAATAATTTTAACAGTTTTACACTCGAGGTGGAAATAAATATGCAAGAGCAACGAGAAGACATGTACAATGATGAAGAGGTTGCACCTGATGAGCCATCAAGTTCTGAGCATGTGTAGAAAATGTATCAGTGCTCGCAAATAATGGTAAAGAAGAACACCAAGAAACAACCCCTAAAGAAAACTAACCATTACAGTCTTAGAAGTAAAGGACCTACCCCCACACTTGGGGAGATCTAAGAAAATATTAGAGTGTTGATAAGGAAGACCAATCCACCGGTCGGCCCAAAGCAAAAATCACAAAGAAAGTCTAGGAGGACAACAGTGGACAAAAACACATCCATGAGCAGCAACCTGCACAACACTCCACCGGATAACATGAACACTCATCTTACCCCGAACACCTTGGTGAGTCTACCACCTCTGGATTACAACATTGTTGATGACATGAAGAAAACTTGAGCGAACATCAATGTGTTTGAGTTAGCTAAGATCCAGAGTTAGCGAGATATCTTGTTGCATGCATTGGGATAGACAACGATGAACAACACATCCTCTACTAGCAAGGGAGCAGACACACCTCCCGGATCACTTTCAACTATGCTCAATACACTCTGCAAACTTAGGTTTCTCTCCATTCCTACTATCTTTTGAAATCTTCAACTACAATTTTCACAATTGTTTGGTTGATTCTGGTGTGGAAACCAATGTCGTGTTGCTTTCCATTGCTAAAAGGATTAATGCACAGTGGAACGAGACATCCATGCAAATCATCCAACTTGATCGAACATCGGTACCATCCATTGGTGAATTACGAGGGATGATCATTTAACTATCCCATGACAGTCGAGTCCACCAATGCATCAATATAGTGGCTGTGGACATCTCGGAAGAATATGGTCTATTACTCACTAGGGACTGGTCCAACAAATTGGATGGATATTTTGCTACAGATTGGTCTCACATGTGGCTTCCAAATAAGGGCAAGTGAAACCAAATATAGGTAGAATCTAAGAGTTACATGAAGCATAATGTCACTCCCATAAATGGTGAGAATGAACCAGTGGCTCTCGCAAAACTCATGTTTGGCAACTACCGCCTTGAGACAACATTGGGGTGTTATCCTGCACGGCCAACTCCAACCCAGCCAAACACATAGTTGAGGCTCCTTCCTTGCCCAACTGATGGTAATGAAACTTGTACAACAAATTGTACCAATAGTAGTAGTAGTAGCAGTAGTACTATCACATCAAGTGGTCCGTGTATAGATGAGTTGTGGACTTTGTACTTCGATGGATCAAAGACATAGGATGGTTCAGGAGCCAGGTGTGTTCTAATCGACCCTTGCAATAGGAAGTATCTAGTGTCAAGGTGCTTGGAGTTTGAGTGCACCAAAAATGTAGCAGAATATGAAGAACTTATCTTGGGCTTGCAGAAAGTCATCAACCTCAATGTGGTTATGCTTAGAGTGGTAGGTGATTTAGGGATAGTGGTATGGCAAGTACATGACACGATTCAATGTTTATCACCACATCTAGAAAAATACCAAGAATAGGTATGGTGGCTAATCTCAAAATTCTAAGCATTTAATATCATTGTTATGCCACGTACACATAATGCAACTTCTAATGCGCTAGCAAATGAAGCCTCAAGAATATCACTGATTAGGGATGGATTTACTATTAAACTTTTGTACAAACCATCTATCCCAGACAAAATAACTAACTTACATGTGTTTAATGATGATCAATGGATACTACATTTTATGGCCAATGTTGACATTTTCAAAGATGCAACAATAGACGATGACCGGCATGAGTTCTCTCTGCAAGGAGCTAATGACATGAAAGACCACATTATCAGAAAAGGTGTGGTATCACTGGAAAATCTATATGACTTGCAAGAGTGGTTCCAAGGGCCAAGGAACAACAAGACCTATAGTTCCACCATGAGGCACCAACTGATAAACCTGGGAACATAAAACGATCCAAATTTTTCAATCTTGGTACATGTTGTACACACAAGAACGAAAAGCCTTCATCCACTTGTTCAAATAGTACCGAGATATTTTCGCGTGGATGTATGATGACCTAAAAACTTATGACACACGGATTATCCAACATATTATCCCAATCAAGGAAGGGATCAAGCCATATCAACAAAAGCTGAGAAAATTACATCCGTCGCTTGAACCCCTCATACAGAAACAACTTACTAAATTGTTGGATGCACGGATCATATATAAAGTTCATCATTCCACTTGGGTCTCCAACCTTATGCCTGTATGAAATAAGTCTGGGGAAATCCTCTTGTGTGTCGATTTCCAAAACGTTAAAAGCACCTCGGACAAAGATAACTACCCTGCCCCCTTTATGGACCATATTTTGCAAATAGTATCTAGGGAAACAATTTTCGCTCTCCTTGACATTTTTCAGGATACAATCAGGTTCTGGTAGTAGAACCTGATAGACTCAAAACTACTTTCTATACCAAGTGGGGTATGTTCACATATAGAAGAATTCCATTTGGGCTTGTAAATGCAGGTGCAACATTTCAGTGTGCTACGGACATCGCCTTTAGCAGACTCATTCGGTAGAGCATGGTGGTATACCTCGATGATGTGAATTTTCTCTCAAGAAGATGAGAAGACCAAATACACCATCTTAAAAAAAATTTCGAGCGATGCCGAAGATATGGGATTTCCTTGAATCCCAAGAAGAGCGTATTCGTTGTGTCAGAGGGAAACCTCCTTGGACACATTGTTTCCAAGAGAAGGATCAAGGTGGATCTAGACTAGGTCCAAGCTATCACACAAATTCCACACCCAGTCAACAAGAAATCCATGCAGTCCTTCTTGGGCAAGGTAAACCTCCTCCAGAAATTTATCTCAGATTATGCACAAATAGGCAAGCCCATACAGGACATGATTAAGAAAGATGTAGTGTACACCTCGGGGAAGAAAGAAAAGCATGCGTTCACCCATATTAAGCAAGCCATTGCTGAAGCACCCACACTTTACAACCCAGGTTTCAGAAAAGATTTCCTGCTATACACCTTCACTTCTGATAACTCACTAGCTGTAGTACTCACTCAGAAAGACGAAGCTAATGATGAACTTCCCATCTCTTTCATGAGTGCAAGCTTGTAGGGACCAAAGCTTAACTACCTCGCCATTGACAAACAAGCTTATGCAGTTTACAGGGTGGTTAAACAATTCAGGCCCTACTTACCGAAAAACCATAGCATAGTCTTCGTCCCCCACCCAACAGTTCGTACATTGCTGGTACAACAAGAGCTAGGAGAACGATGTGCGAAATGGATGACAGGTTTGCAAGAATATAATATTGAAATCAAGCCAGTACACATGATCAAAGGATATGGGCTCTTTAGACTTGCAACTAAAGTAGTGCATGCTTCTAAGAACGAAGAAGAGCTCGCCGATTAGGATTAAGAGATTGAAATGTATGAAATAAGGCAAGCAACCCCCACAGAAAATGGAACCTCTTAGTGCATAGATGTACACCAGTACCTTGAGAATGGCACCATACCCTATCACTTTTCTATCAGATAAAAGAGGGAATTGCACCTGAAAGCCTTAGCATATCAGTTGGTGAATGAAGTGCTTTACAGAAAGCACAGTGATGGAGTTTTTCTTAGGTTCCTAGAGGCACAAGAATCATAGAAGGTACTTCTAGATCTGCATGATGGACCCGCCAGGGGTCACTTTGCGGGAATTAAAATTGCACACAAGGTTATGTGAGCCATTTTTTATTGGCCCACATTATTCAAGGATGCACATGCCCGTGCCCACAAATTCGCAGTCTATCAGTGATGCATCAGTAGAACATGAAGATTAGTAACCCCACTACACCTTGTTGTAGTGACTAAACCATTCCAATAGTGGGGCCTGGAAATTGTTGTGGAATTTTCCCTCATTCATCAAAGCAACATTTTTATATCCTAATAGCAACTAACTACTTTACACAGTGGATAGAGGTAGTTGTGCTCAAACAAGTGAAAGACCAAGAGCTCATCAACTTCCTCCAGTAGGATATCATCTCATGCATCAATGTTCTAGTATCACTTATTTTTTATAATGAAACTTATTTTTCATATTTGAAAATCTGTGACTTTACATTACAGAATGGTATTGTGCTAAAAGATTCATCGAATTATTACCCACAAGGAAATAGTCTAGCAGAGTCTATGAATAAAAGCCTCATTCGTATAATCAAGAAGATCATTTTCTCTGAGCAACGTAACTGCCATATCACCCTGATGAATGCACTATGGGCTGACCGTGTAACACCTTAGCCCTCTCTGAATACCTCACCGTACTTCCTAGTTTAGGATAAAGAAGCTATCCTCTTGCTAGATATTTACTTTCTTGCCCTTCAACTTCCCTAGGAATCCCAAGGCAAGCCTTTCCAGCTAGTTCGGCGTAGGATAGATGCTCTCCATAAGCTCCAGGAAGAAAGGATGAAAGTAAAAGAAAAAATCACACTCCCCCAGAATTGTATCAAGAGGTGGTTTGATAAGAAGTCTGTAGGGAAATCTAGCTTTGATGTGGATGACTTAGTTCTGAAATGGGATAAGGCCCATGAAGACAAAGGCAAGCATACGAAGTTCCAGTCCCTGTGGGTTGGACCATACATAGTTCATGAGAAGCTTGGCCCATACACGTATCATTTGCAATCACTCGATGGGAGGACTGACAATCTTCCTACTAATGGCCAAGATCTCAAGCATTATTTTCAATAGGTCGGGTCATGCCCATGCCACATACATAGTCTGATTGCTACTTGTTGTTTCATTTAGTTTGTTGTTCTTATTATCTTTGCTTTCACTTTGTTTGCTTCTGCTTACTATTTTTGTTCACATTCATTTTGTTTGTTTGATATATTACTATTTTTGTTTCTAAAAATAAGTGTTTCCAACTACTACGTTCTTGCTTTTGAATAGAGTATGTGGCTAAAATTTGAAGAGACTTGTGACACTACATCACTTGTCTAGTCTTGTGTATGTTTTCTCTGTGCTTGGTTACAAAATTCGGCTGATGAAGTCTTGATGGAAAATAAAAACCATCTGTAAGGGAAGCTTTGGTCTAACATGAACCTGTGTCCACACTGGGAAGCCCCATGCATGTACTCAGCCTTATGATCTGTGTGTATAAGCTAATCCAACTAATAGAAATGGAGAAGTGGAAAATATAAATGAGCAAACCTATGTTATAGGTCTTACATGCTGCTCGAAGGAACAACCTCTTCTACTCTCAATAAGTCAAGATCCCTCTTCCACCCCAAAAATGAATAAGTTCCTATCCATAGTCCTCTTGAAAAATACAAAGTCGAAAGAAGACAAAGGCTTCATGCACAGAGAGGTGAAGCATGCAACTCCAGTGGGGTACTGACAGGGATCCCTAGCAGTTGAGAAATATATGTGTTCTTGCGTGACTCCATCAGGGTAATATTCAGGCCTGCTGGTAGTGAAGCAACACCAGAGATGAAAACTTATACTCTGAAAATCTTCAACTCGTGAGCTAAACTACCCTTCCCCGGATTCGAAACACTAAGATCTAAGTTGAACTTTTGATTGTGTTCAACTGAGTTGGAAAAAGGTGAACCATGTATGTCCATGTGTTATGTGGGGAAACTGAAGTAACCCACACAATGATTCAATACTCCCTGAAAGACCAAGGCCTTGTGCTAGAAATGAATGAAAACAGAGAAGTTGGAATTCTACCAATGTGTCGCCAAGTGTTATAGTAGCTACAACCACCCTCCAAAATTTTGGCATGCACACATTCGGGTTCACTCTATGAGCTCGCATGAGTCCTTACATCTGCCTTGCCTCTTCATTTCATTCAAGCCTCTACATACTAATTCCTAAGTCATGCTTGCAACCATGTTCTAGTTATGCTTAAAGTCTTTGCTTCATATGTGCTTGTTGTCTTCGCTATGAAAGCATCTATCGCACTCACACACGGAGTCACATTCACTGTTGTGCAAGTGTCGTCTCGATCAATGTTTGAGAAATCATGAGTGTCACGCTTGTCTCTTACATCGCCGGTGAGTCTTGTTGAACATATGTGTCTGGATGGTTTGGTTGTTTCGTCATCAAGTCATGCGAGTGTGTGTTGTATGATCACCTATGCATATTTTAATTGTTCACACACTTTGCCATTTTTTCTGAAGGTTCTGGTGACCTGACTCCCCTCTAATAGCTGGACCATCACCCCTACATTGACTTTATTTTTAACTAGAACATCATCGAAGCACCAAGTTAGTCTTTTCAACCTACGTTGTCCACAAGCAATGCAATCAATTCTCATGTTGGTCACCTGGATAGTCGAACCCAGCAATCACCCCGGGACTGAATCCCCTCAAAAATTATGTAGAGGCCACTGACCTCACCCACTCAACTGACTTAGGAAATTGCACAGATAGGCCAGATAGACACCAAATGCCCATTCTTGTCTCCCTCAGAAAATCGCACAATTTTCCTACTCAGTCATCTCAATAGTCGACCAACTGTTCATCTCAGAAATTGCACAGTGTTCATGAGAAAGCCTTCCACTTCCCATCAGTCAGCTCAGATCAAAATTTCACAAAGATGGTCACTAGGCTGGCCTCCTGGTCTTAGTGCAATTTTTCTTTCCAGCATCCCCTAGCAGCAAATTGCCAGTTCCCTCTCAGAATTGAACAGTTTCTACTGCGAGTCTCCCAGGTAGCCAACTCGAAGTTCCTTTCGGGAATTTCATAGTTCTGGCTGCCAGTGACCCCAGAAGCCAACTGGTAGTTCCCTTTGGGTATTTCACAGTTATGCTACCAGTGACCTAGGCAGTTACCCAGAAAAACTACTCAATCCCTGCCTGCTGACTCTTCATTGATCCAGGTGGATGTTGGTGGCCACCCACCTATCCCATTTGGACCCCCACAATTGTCTCTTTCAGCATTTTCAGTTTCCTTAATTATAGCACAACTTACTATTTTTAGCAGTTTTTCGGGTCCTGAACTTCCGAAGCCGTTTTGACGCCCTAAATGACGTTTTTTGGGGAATCCAGGGGAAACATGGGTCCATGAAATGGACCGATGTTTTCCATTCCAACAATGGTAGTTCTCGGATAGATCTTTCTAACGAGCTATCATACACGTCAAACGGAGATCGTATGCCAAAGTTACGACCCTGGGAAATTGATGTACCAATTTACCCAAAAACGGGGCCCACAATTTGG
>APFE031669417.1:0-18596 GCA_000404065.3 Pinus taeda | reverse complement strand
AAAATAACTTTTTTCAAGTAAAAAAATTTCTTTGTTTTAAGGAAAAGAAAAGAAAAGTGAATTGCTCACAATTCATCAAATTAAATACATAGTAAAAAAACTTTCTATAATAAAAATAACTTATTTGAAATTTTTAAAATAATCTAAAACATACGTATATTATATAGTACAACCATAATTAAAAAAAAAAAAAATCAAAATAAAACAAAACAAAACAAAACACAAAATTTGTAATGCAAAAAAATTATAGTGAGAAAAAAAACATATAGTGCATCTTAATCCATAAGTAAAAAGAGAAATCAAATTTCACGTAAAAAATAATTTAAAAAAAAACACCATAAAAAATTTCCAATCTTGATGTAACCATGAAATTTATACCTTACTCACCACCACTAATTTAGGATATATATGATTGAGTGATAAACAAATCAATAAAAACCATTTTATTTTATGTTTAATTTTTTAAATTATATATTTTATTTATTCCAGTATTTCTTGATGTAACCATGAAATTTATACCTTACTCACCACCACTAATTTAGGATATATATGATTGAGTGATAAACAAATCAATAAAAACCATTTTATTTTATGTTTAATTTTTAATTTATATATTTTATTTATTCCAGTTTTGTTATTTTTTTGGGTTGATCGAGGGGAATTGATGTGGTTAACATAATACAAGGCGATCGGCAATTTAGCAGTCTCCACAAATTCATCTATATTATAATTATATACAATAATAAAATTTACTTCTTAGGTTTTAAATATCTGACAAGGAATAGTATAGGTTGGAGAGTGGTTTTTATTTATTGTCGGCCCCTGTTAGGTATCATAGCTTGTTGTTTAAATATATGACAAGGAATAGTATAGGTTGGAGAGTGGTTTTTATTTATTGTCGGCCCCTGTTAAGTATCATAGCTTGTTGTTTGATCTTGAAATTCAAATGCAATTCCATATTTGAGCTACACAAAAACTGAAAAGCTTCAAACCCTGTTACACACACTTGGGGTGCAGTCTATGAATACATTACAATAAACCACCTAAATCCAATGAATCTAATTTCAAGTAGGACTATGTAAGTTTTGGAGTGGTTTAAAGTGCGATTTTTTTAATTAAATAATAGCAATTTTCACAATTATAGTATTTAACGAAAATTATCTTTCTACAATACAACTACTATAAATATAAATATATGAAGAAGGAGGATACCGAGGCAGAGGAATTGCGACGGGTCAAAATTTTTCAAAATTTTTTGTAGTAGTTGTGTTTGAAACATTTTTTTTCATAGTAGTAAAAGATTGAGCATTATTATGGAAACTTATAAGTATTTACAATCTTAAAATTTGAGGATTTAGAAAAATCTTTGCCAAATTTAATCAAAATCTTATTATAATTTATACAATTTTCCAGAAAAAAACAGTTTGTATAGAATACAACTAAATATATTACATCTCATTAAAATCTGACTCTTATTATAATTTATACAATTTTCCAGAAAAAAACAGTTTGTATAGAATACAACTAAATATATTACATCTCATTAAAATCTGACTTATCACTGAAATTGCAGTACGGTACTAATGAGTGAAAGCATAAATGACTATAGATACGTAGACAAGCAAGGCTGTTGAAACTAGAGAAATCAAACATACAGTTGCCTTCACTGTGGAGATTACTCCACAGGACAGAAGGCCCAACCTGATCTGTATCACGTGCACCATTGACAACATCAAGAATACACATCCAACAATAGACCCAAGTGCCGAGGCAAGCATGCCAATCCTCAGAAGCATGTTGTTGATATGACCCTTAGTGGCCTCGTTAGGATTCTTGCTGTTGTCTATGTTGATTGCTAATTTCAAGCCCTGTGCAACCAAGCTGGAGAACAGAAACGAACTGAATGATACCACCTCAAATAACAGAAGGTTCTTAAGAATGTTCTCCCCTGCATCACAACCGCCACTGTGTTCCAAACTCTTCTGCCCAGGAGTTGCCAATGACAGCCCAACGAATACTGCAACTGTGAACAACGAGTTGACGCTCACCAGGCCATCCAGTGCTGTAACTTGCACACTTGTTGTCCCTTTGCTCAGATCCCTTTTAATATCTTCTAAAGGCTTATGAGTACTATATGCCCACAGGGAAATTTCAGTATTAAAGAATGATTATTTCCTAAAAGCTACCTTTAAAAATTCAGAAAATCAAATCCTGCTACAAAGAGGAAGCAATAAAATTCTGACAAAATTATGAATGCATATGATCTTTAAGTACACTAAATATATCTAAAATCAATTTTAGAAAACCCAAAAGAAAAAACTAGTCACCAGCTTGAATTTAATTTGATTGGAATATTTTAGAATTTGATTCACATGTTTAATATCATCACTTTTGTATATCAAATTTTGAAATATTCTCAAATCTACTCTCCAAAATGATAACCGAATCAAAACTACTTTAGAAACTTGGAAAAATTCAAATGAAGAAATTGATACTCCTGAAGCTTACAAAATCGAATGTTCTGGTGCCATTCCAGACAGAGTTGGTAGATCGCAGGTCAATATGCAGTGTAAGCCTCTTGGATGAACTCCTCGCAGCAATATGGAGGGAGGGTTTGCCGGTGGTCTGAGCGGATCAGAAAACACGTGTTTTGGAACCACCTACCGGCGAGATGAATGCATCTGTAAAGTCACGGATGATAGTTTTTCATTGTCTATTTAAATTAATTCAATTGAGCTGAAAAGTTTAATTTTAAATTAAATTCCTAGACAAAATTTAAGAACTAAATTAATCTTCGTAATTTGCCTGTAAAATGCAGTCAAAATGTCTGTAATGTCCCTTGATGAGAGATATAATATTTATATAATGCTCTTTTCTTTCTGGAAAAAAAAACTTTCAAATTCGACGATATTTCGAAATTGGAATTACTTAAAAATATTCATTTAAAAAATCATAATATAAATTTAATCAGCAAGCATCAGTGACAAATTATTTTAAATTGATAAAGTCACAACCTAAGTCGCCTTCATATGGTCAGCAATTTTGGAAGTCACTAAACCAACACGTGAAATTTTATGTCTGCATGGTTGGTTAGTTGGATGGACACTAAATATTATTTTAATGATAGATGAGGTTACCTCCCAACGTCGTCTATGAGACGTCAGCACCAACACAATTACTTTATAATACGTTTTAAAAATAAAAATTATAATTCTATTTTAAAAATTATAATAAACGCATACTTAATAAGATCACCACCCATCTCGATAACTTCATCGTTTTTAAATTCACCCATCAAACTCATGTAAATTTTATGTATACAAAAATGTGTATAGGCATTGTTTACAGAGGGCACATTTATTTTTTTCATGGACGGCAAATTTCTATTTCTTATTAGAATTCTGTTAAGGGAAAAAAATAAAATTGTTATAGTGTTTAATCATTTTTATTTATTTTCGATTTTGAGAAATTCAATATATGAAGTTTCATAACTTTATCATATGTTTGGTTAGTTGAGACAATCCTTATCACAATTCCATGTTCGATCATAGTCGACATCATAATAAATTGTGTTTGACTCATGAACAATAAACCTAACAAATTGATATTGTAAACCCAAGGGATTAATACTAAACCCCAAGGGATTATGATCCAAACGGAATACTATTAAACAAAATAGACTAATAATATAAAACCAATGGAATAAAAAACCCCCAAGGGGTTGATATAATAAACCCAAGGGATTATTATTTATTTTCATGGTGAGACAATCCTTGTCACATTGTGACATTCAAGCATGATTGACCATGGTTGGCTATGATTGACAATGGTTTACCATAATGGATATTATAAACCTAAGGGAATAATAAACCCAAGGAATTAATATGAGAAACCCAAGGGAATAATAAAATGAAGGATTTAATACTAAGACCCCAAGGGATTATGAACCCAAAGGAATAGTATTAAATCCAAGGGACTAATATTATAAACCCATCATATATAAATCTCGAGACAAATGTCACAATTTCATATTGGAACATGGTCGACATCATAATAAACCATGTTTGACTCAGGAATAATAAACCCAAGCGATTGATATTATAAACCCAACGGATTAATACTAAAACCCCAAGGGGTTATGAAGCAAAGGGAATACTATTAAACAAAAGGGACTAATAATATAAACCCAAGGGATTGATATAATAAACCCAAGGGATTAATATGAGAAACCCAAAGGAATAATAAAACAAAGGGATTGATACTAAGACCCCAAGGGATTATGAACCCAAGGTAATAATATTAAATCCAAGGGACTAATATTATAAACCCAATGTATATAAACCCTAAGAAAAATATTATAAACATTAAAATAAATATGATCGACCATCATTGATTTACATATTGAGACAATTCCTATCACAATTCCATGTTGGACCATGGTCGACATTATAATAAACCATGTTTGACTCGCGAATAATAAACCCAACCGATTGATATTATAAACCCAAGGAATTAATACTAAAACCCCAAGGTATTACAAACCTAAGGCTATATTATTGAACAAAAAGGACTAATAATATAAACACATGGGAATAATGAATGCAAGGGATTGATATAATAAACCCAAATTAATAATAAACCTAAATGATTAACACTAAAACCTCAAGGGATTATGAACCCAAGGAATTATTAATATCAAAAAGTTGAAGAACGAAGAAAACCAATAATTTGATATTATAAACCATTGGGAATTAATAAACCCAAGGGAAAAATACTTTACTAAAGCCTTGACCGTCATTGATTTTCATATTATAAACCTAAGGGAATAGTAAACCCAACTTATTTACATTAATACTAAATCCCCAATCGATTAATACTAAAACCCCTAGGGATTGTGAACCCAAGGGAATAATATTAAGCCCAAGGAATTAATACTAAAACCCCAAGGGATTATGAACCCAAGTGAATAATATTAAGCCCAAGGGACTAATATTATAATCCCAATATTGATAAACCCAAATATAAATACTATAAACACAAAAATAAACATGGTTTATTTTAATCATGAGACAATCTTTGTCATAATGCAACATTCAAACATGGTTGACAATGGTTGGCTTTGATTGACAATGGTTGACCATGATTGATATTATAAACCTAAGGGAATACTAAACCCAAGGGATTAATACTAAAACCCTAATGGATTAATACTAAAACCGCAAGGGATTATGTACCCAAGGGAATAATATTAAACCCAAGGGACTAATATTAGAAACCCAACGTATACACCTAAGACAAATATTATAAAGATTGAAAGAAACATGATCGACCATCATTGATGTTCATATTGAAACAATCCTTATCACAATTCCATGTTGTACCATGGTCGATATCACAATAAACCATGTTTGGCTTAGGAATAATAAACTCAAACGATTGATATTATTAACCCAAGGGATTAATACTAAAACCCCAAGGGATTATGAAGCAAAGGGAATACTATTAAATAAAAGGGACTAATAATATAAACCCAAGGGATTGATATAATAAACCCAAAGGAATAATAAACCTAGGGGATTATTATTTATTTTCATGGTGAGACAATCCTTGTCATAATGTGACATTCAAGCATGGTTGGCTATGATTGACAATGGTTTACCATGATCGATATTATAAACCTAAGGAAATAATAATCCGAAGGGATTAATATGAGAAACCAAAAGGAATAATTAAATTAAGGGATTAATACTAAGTCCCCAAGGGATTATGAACCCAAGGCAATAATATTAAATCCAATGGACTAATATTATAAACGCAACGTATATAAACCCTAAGAAAAATATTATAAACATTAAAATAAACATGATCGACCATCATTGATTTACATATTGAGACAATTCCTATCACAATTCCATGTTGGACCATGGTTGACATTATAATAAACCATGTTTGACTCATGAATAATAAACCCAAGTGATTGGTATTATAAACCCAAGGTATTAATACTAAAACCCCAAGGGATTATGAACCTAATGCAATATTATTAAACAAAAGGAATTAATAATATAAACCCAAGGGAATAATGAACCCAAGGGATTGATATAATAAACCCAAAGGAATAATAAACCCAAGGGATTATGAACCCAAGGAATTATTAATATTAAAATGTTCAAGATTGAAGAAAACAAATAATTTGATATTATAAACCACTGGGAATTAATAAACATAAGGGGAAAATAATTTATTAAAGCCTTGCCTCAAATCTTTCCTATCGGGACTAAAACCCTCTCATTAACCTTTATATACCCTTCGCTAACCCTTTAGCCGCACATATATAACCTTTTCCTCTTTAAACCTTTGTTACATGTATATTTAGCGCAAAAACCTTCTATCGGTGCTATTTTCTTAATAAACCATTTACAAAGGAAATATACGCTTACCACACCTTTTCCGCCTTGGTACGACCTTAACACGCTTTTCGAGATTTACCTTTTTGCTTATCACAATTGTGATTCTCTGCGGGTTTTGTTAAAAAATACATCTATCGCATTCGATATGCAATAATGCGATTTTGGATCTCAAAACTTATTAACTATGCCACATAACACCATCAGGTCTGCTCCTTTATATGTCGCATTACTTCTCTACCATTGATCTTCTCCCAAAAGATCCAACAATTCACATTGGTTTCGTGTTGACCACACACACAGGGGCTAACCGCTCGATAAAACGATTTCCCCACTCTAGCTCTCTACCACGCGTCGCGATATGTATGGAATCGATTGATCAATGCTCAAACCACTTACCATCTAGTCCTTGCCCAAAATACTGCCTAAGGTTATAAACCTTGCTTTTCTCTGTGTTAACTCCTACGCTCCTTCACCGTGCGATGACTGTCGATCTATGAGATCAATGGTTCTCGCTCTTTGTCGTCACACCATTGATCTATAAGATCCAACAGTTCCTATATACTGAAACCACAATTCTTCATTCATCCCTTTAAGTTGACTTTAATTCATTCTTCAGTGTTTTCTCCATGTTTTCAGTTTTTCTTCAGGGTTTTTTTCTTCAAGTATTCTGCTGCTCAATTCTCTCTAAGCCTCAATCCTTTGTGAATTCTCACTTCGCTTCTTCTCTAGGGCTTCCTCTAATTCTTCAACTGGACTCCAAGATCCCTAATGGCTCCTCTGGATCATTCTCTCCTCTCCGTGCCTTCTATAGAGCTTTGTCTACAATCCCTGTTACAGAACCTGCAAATTTATAACTTACATGTAATAATAATAATAATAATAATAGTTATATAATATTATAATAATATAAAATTTATATTATTATATTAATAAATAATCAATATTATATATAAGAACAATAAGACTATTATTTATTATTTAGATAATAATAACTATAACAAATATAGCAAACTATATTCTTATATACTATATTTTTATGTTATTATATTAATATTGTTATAATAATAAATAATAATTAATAATAATAATATTAATAATATTATAATTATATTATTCTCTCTGAGCCTCAATCTTCTTTGAATTCTCACTTCACTTCCTCTCTAGAGCTTCCTCTGATTCTTCAGTTGGATTCCAAGATCCCTAATGAATCCTCTAAATCGTTCTCTCCTCTCTGCACATTCTACAAAGCTTTTCCTGCAACTTCTATGATAGAACCTGTGAATTTATAACTTACATGTAATATAATCACTCGATATTCATTCCACACATCTATACAATTCTGGAATAAAGATCTGTATATATAAATATACACAATTGATTACATATCAGAGACTCTTTGTCTCTCATAGGCCTGATCTTCAGTATCAATGGCCTCCCTCTTTTACTCTGCCCGTAGGCTTATATTTCCTTGGTTTATAAACCCAAGGGGTTATAACCCAGGGGAATAATATTAAACCCAAGGGTTTAATATTATAAACCCAAGGTATATAAACACTAAGATAAATATTAAAAACCCTAAAATAAACATGTTTGACTATCGTTGACAATGGTTGATTTTCATATTGACACAATCTTTGTCAATGTGATGTTGGACCATGATTGAACATGATTGATTTTCATATTGAGAAAATATTTGTCACAATGTGATGTTGGACCATGGATGACCATGGTAGATTTTCATATTGAGACAATCTTTGTCCCAATGTGATGTTTTACCATGTTTGACCATGGATGACCATGGTTTTCATAATAGTGACATTGGACCAAGAGACCATCTTCATCACAGTGTGACCATGATTATTGACCATGGTTGACCAGGATTAAGAATGGTTGATTTTCACATTGAGACATATTTGTGACAATGGGACATTGGACCATGGTTGATTTTCATATTTACCATATTTGACCATGATTGAACATGTTTGATTTTAATTTGAGACAATATTTGTCACACGGCATTTGACCATGGTAGACCATGATTGAAGATGGTTGACATGACTGATTTTCATATTGAGACAATAATTCTTATAATGTGATGTTGGACGATGTTTGACCATGAATGGCCATGGTTGACGATGACTGACCATGGTTTATTATCATATTGAGATAATCTTTATCACAATGTGACGTTGGACAAAGAGACAATCTTCGTCACAATATGAACATGATTATTGACCATGGTTGACCATAATTGACAATGATTGATTGTGGTCGATTTTCACATTGAGACAATCTTTGTCAAAATGCGACATTGAAACATGGTTGACCATGGTTGATTTTCATGTTGAGACAGTTCTTTCACAATGTGATGTTGGACCATGGATGACCATGATTGACGATGGTTGATTTTCATATTGACCATGGTTGACCATGATTGACCATGGTTGACCATGATTGACCATGGTTAAGCGTAATTGACCATGATTGATTTTTACATACAATCTATGTGACAATGGAACATTTGAATAAATATTATAAAACCTAAAATAAACATGGTTTTCCATTATTGACCATGGTTGATTTTCATATAGAGACAATCTTTGCCACAATGCAACATTCGACCATGGTTGACCATGAATGACCATGGTTTTCATAATGTGACATTGGAGCAAAATACAATGTTCATGACAATGTCACCATGATTATTGACCATGGTTGACCATGATAATATTATTTATTGTTATTAATATTAATAATTAACGTTAAAATTAATATTTATAAATATTAATAATATTAAAAGTAATATTAATCTTCGTATTCTTATCAATTAATATTAATATTAATAATTATTATTAAAATTAATATTTATAAATAAATGAGAGTAGCTTTCAGATCAATCACATTATTAGGATTTGGTCGACATTTCGAACCAACTAATGTGGTTCATCCATATTAGATGTGGATCATCCAACATTAGTTGGTTCAAAATGTCCACCAAATTCTAATAATGTGATTAATCTGAAAGGCACTCTCATTTACAATATGGATCACAAAAGCCTAATATCTAACATTTATAAATAATATTAAAACTTAATATCAAAATTTTATTAATATTTAATGTTATTAATGTTGATGGTATTATTATATTAATAATTAATAATAATATCAATATATTAATAAATTAAAATAATAATAATAGATAAGATTGTAAATTAAAAAAAATTAATATTATTTTTAATATTAAATGTTGATAATATTATTTATAACAATAATGTTAATGTCATTAATAATTTTAATATTGTTAATTAAATGTTATGAATATTAATAATTAGTAACTACAAATATTAAAAACTAATATTAAGATTAACATTTATAAATATGAATAACATTAGACGTAATATTAATGTTGGTATTCATATTAATCAATATTAATATTAATATTAATATTAATTTTGTTCACAGTTCTTGGATAGATGGTAATAAGATGCTCTATGAAGGCGCTCCTTGATGTGAAGTCATTGGTTCAATTTCGTGCCCAGATTGAGGTGATATATGGGACAAGATGAAGATGTGCTCCTACCAAGCTTAATTTTTTTTATTAATATTAGTATTAAAATTCAAATTCAAATAGTTTAAAAGGAAAATTTATATTATATATTATAACGTATAATGAATTTTCAAATGAAACCTACCTATGTTATATGCTTAACTTAAAGCCACTATTAAAAGTTAAAGAATATTATATCTTCAAAGGTAAAACTACTATCATAACTTTTTGCTCATTTGTGAGAAATCAAAACTATGTTAATATTGGTTAAATGAATATAGTAAGTCTTTTCTTTTCATTCCAAAGAAATCAAACCCATATTAATATTTTATTTATTTATTTAATTATTTTTCTGTGTGGTTCACAGACACCCGTGGTTAGTGGATGTCGACTACGTCCATGTAAAGACTAGAGCTAATCTCTAAGATCCTGCCGCTCGACCATCACCGACCTAACCACAAGGGCTTTCGGGGAGAATTGACCCTGTGACCTCCTGAACAGTGAGGCACTGACTTGACCAGTTGGGCTAACCCTTGGGGCTAAAGCATATTAATATTGTTAAAAGGTGAAACTATTATCACCATTTTAAAATTGGTTTTAAAACCATGTTAACTACATGATTAATTAATCTAAATTTATAATCCAACACTAATTATACAAATAAATTTTTTAATTACAAAAATAATTTTATTGAAAAATAGTGGTAAAACCAATATTATTTAATAGAGCATCGTTTAAGACTAAAAATTGATCAATTCAAAAAAATCGATTAAAAAAAAATGGCAAATTTTGACTAATAAAATTCCCATAGATACCAATTTATTTTTTTTAATTCTAGAATGATTTTAATAATTAATATTAATATGATATAATAATTGATAGTGATATTAATATTAATATCAATATTAAAAATAACAAAATTTGGACCATGGACCATGGTTAAAATCTCAGAGTATTAGATCTGGCATGTTTACAATTGATTCTTGAGTCGTAGTTAACAGTGAGTCGGATTGGGTTTTAATTCATGCTTTAAAAGAAAAGTCCCATAAGTGCAGTCTAATTTCTATTGTAAATGGGCATTTATCATAAGAATCGGACCTAAAAATTTATAAAGGTGGATGTTTAATCCTATCGGGTCAATGAGCCTAATCGCATCGGAGCATTCAAGCGACATTGTATCGGACCTTCAAATCTTGCGACTTGTGAAATTCTGATCGGCCGATATGCGATTTAATCACAACCATTGGATCAACGATTAATTGTGACTGTTGGATCATAAAGTAATATCGCATTATCCTATCTTAAGTGATATTGCATCACTTGTTAAGAAAGGGACAGAAAGAAACATACTTGGGAGCATTGTGATTGTGATATGCAATCGGATATGGCTAAGTATTATCGTGTCGCTTCAAAGAGGAGCTTTGGCTTATGAAGATTGAGATTTTGATACAGTGATTGCTGAGTTTTATCGGATCAGAACATTCAAAGGTAAGAGCCCCAGTCCTTTATGTCTTGCAAGTGCGATTGAGATAATATCACATCACATCCCTTTTAAATAAATGCATCCTTTTTTTTATAAGGAAACTCTAGTTATTGCGGTTATAAAAAGAGTTAGCCCATTAATGAAGAAAAATTCTAATCTAAGGGTAAATGAATGATATTCCGATTGAGACTCAAGAAGGAATTTCGCCAAAATTAGAAGAAATTGTGAAAGGTTTTGAATGTTTTTCAATCACGCCTACACCACTACCATCATTCCCCCTCTCGGTATATGAAGATCTTGAAACACTTCTCCAGTTCCCTATAACTCATGATGAAGAAAAAACAGAAAATTCAAATCAAATAAGCTCTACTAACAGTGACCGAAATCCATGTATTTAAGATATAATTAACCAGCGTGTGTATATATATTTTTGAAATAAATTTTTACTGCTGAAACGCACGAGAATTTCAGTAGATGTTATCGGTTGGAGCAGATAACTCCCCCAGCTCCAGTTTCTATGCCCTTTCTAAAATTGCTTTCGTTATGGCTCCCCGAGCATGTCTCAGGTCGATTTCCACCTTCAGAACATTACGCCTCCCCTTCTGCATTGATTACCATGCATCCATCCACAAAACAAAATTCAATTCAATTATGTTCCCATTTCTTAAAACCCATTAAATTAACAAACAATTATTATAAAAGTATCGTAAAATATTATTTAAATTAGCTGACCCATCTAAAATTTTTCTCATAATACTATTTATTATTATCAACGATAAAGAAAAAACATATTCACCGATATTAGGTTCAATCACCTTATGGACAGAGCTGTTGTTATAAAGAATTCCGCCAATTGATTCAATTGAGGGTGAGGGTACTGGGGAGTGGAATTCATGTACTGATACAGAGGGGCCGGGCGAAGACAATCGATGATTCTTTTCCAAATAAACAATAGCACCATGTTAACACAATAGGAATCCAAGAGCAAAAAACCGACAATGATTAATATAAGAGCGAGAGCTAGACTTCGCTTTGGGTCTCATAGTTCATCCATTATGGCTAGCCTTCATGCCATATCCCCTTAACAAGATTTTTTTCCCATGTCTTTGAGGGGATCATGCATTCATCCGTCAAATCTCTGCAACTGTATCAATTTTCATTACACGCATAGTTCCCGACATACACTATCTTACATTTTCAGGACATACACTATGTCACTTTCCTCGAGTGAAGCTTCATCTAATGTATCGCTCCATCTAATGTGTGGTTATCTGCATGGAGGAGGCCAATTGAAATGGCAAGTGATGGCTATATGAAATTGATACTATTAGTGATTGCCACACTAAATCAATGTCTTACATCCCTTTGGCCACGTTTCGTATAGGAGAATTGAAACGGTGAGTGATGTCTAGGCGGAATTGAAACTGTTGGTGTTCCTAAGGTAATTGAAATGGATGGTGATGGCAATTTGTATGTTTCAAAATGATTTTTAATCTTTCCACTTCATCTTAATCATAATAGGTGGATATTAACAAATGGTATGGTAAAATTTTAATGAAGGTTTGTAAATTTTTAATTTAAACATGGTTTAATCACATGATTTAGATATGCAAGAAAGTTACTGTTGTGAATTTCATTCATTGATTTAGTGATGACTACGAGAATATACTGGCATCTTTCAATTTAGGCCATTCGATCAAAAAGATTAATTAAGAAAATGATTAAAGTGCCCAACTCCAATAGAAGGGATGCCTATCGGCGTATTAACTAATTATATATATTAAAATAAAAAATTACAATAATTAGTTATGGTATCAAATGTAGAAAAGAAACATGGTAAAGTATAAATTTGAGAAGAATCTTGACATATAAAATATTATAGAAGAAAAAGATTGATTTCATATGAATTTTTCAAATATCATGGTTCTTATTTTAAATTTTTTTGTAAGTGGATAGATTTTTCCACCATTTATATAATCAATGTATAGTTTTGTTCTTTTAGGTCATATTTTCATTTATCAATATTGGTTATTGTAGGTCCATTTTTTTCTTTAGCTTTTCCCACCATTTATATAATCAATGCATAGTCTTGTTCTTTTAGGTCATGTTTTCATTTATCAGTATTGGTTATTGCAGGTCCATTTTTTCTTCTTCCTTTTCATTTTGGTGTTCCTTTATAACAGTGAAATTGGCATGCATGGAAAGTTGTGCTATATGTGATAAGGACTAGAATTTAATAAATGACAATGTCATTTTGAATTACTGTAAACTTTGATATGAAATTTAAAGTATAAAAATTAAGTCAATAGAAATTATGGACTCTAACGAACACAAGAGACAATAAAGATACAAAAATATTTATTTTGTAGGTCCATATAAAGAGAAACTATAACAAATTCTACATGAATCTATTGCAATACAGATGCAAAAATATTCATCTTTTTCATTTATGAGTGTTGGTTATTGCAGATCCACTTTTTTCTTCTTCCTTTTCATTTTGCTATTCTTTTAGAAAAATGAAATTGACTTCCATGGAAAGTTGTGATATCTATGATAAGGACTGGAATTTGGTAAATGACAATTGCATATTGATTAACTCTAAACTTTGATATGAAATGTAAAGTATAAAAAATAAGGCAATAGAAATTATGGACTCTAGCCAACCAAAAAGACAATGACGATACATAAATATTTGTTTTGCACGTCTAGCATAAAGAAAAACTATAAATCTACATGAATCTAATGCAATTAATCTTTACTAAAAACATGAGAAAAATGAATGGGAATAAAAAATGTCCTCATATTCATATATTGTAGTTTTTCTCCACCGCCTAATTCTCAATAACATATTTTAATTTGAAGCATCCTATCTGAAGATAAGCTAGTTCAATTTAAGCTACATTTTCAACAGTTTTGCCAAGTTTGAAACTCTGAGTAGTGGTTGAGAGAAGATTATTATTCAATGGTGTTGGTTGTTTTAATGTTCCTAAATAGAAAATATAAGTGATAATATCAATTATCCTATACAACAAAATACAAAAACAAAATATTCATTAAGCGCCCACAAAAAAGATACAAATGAAGAATTTCTCAACCATTTTATTATAATTTTGCAAGTCAAATACAATATATAATGGTGCATTTGGGCTTGTCTCAATGGACAAGAAGAACCAAACCCAGGTAGAAAAATGGTTGAGCTAAAGGTTGCCTAGCTGTTGCACCAATCTAAATTTCGCTGCTTAGAAAACTATTGCACTACTGAACTTCAACTGGTTTGAAAGTGCACTGAAAATGCCAAGAAAATTGTGTGCTTTTAACCCCGTACTCCTTGGACAAAACCATGAAAAACGCAGAAGGGAATTTGGTTGGTTGACTTCTAATTTTCAAACCCCTTGGGACCTCACACAAGCTATGGCTTCAAAATTCAACCTACTAAAAACTGCCTACAAATCCATCAGCAAACTCCTCCAAAATGTTGGATTTACCCTTGCTATCCAACTCCTCACTACCCAGATGGCTCTTATCCAAGATCAGTTGCTCCCTAAACACCACGAATTTCTGTTGCGTGGCCTATGCGTTGTCCCTATGCTCAACAATGTGAATTACTAGTAGCTGGCTCAACTAGATGAACGAGTGAAAAATGTCTTCTCTATGCTACCTCCTCAGCTCCTGGATCTCCTGACAAGCAATGAGTCCCATGCTAATATTCAGTTCCCTCTACGTGTTTTTTAATTGCCGATAAATACGCACTTCCTACTCTCTGTGCTGGTGACCAATGTGTGTTGCTACCCCTGACTCTCTAAAGTATCTTGTAGAACAGCCTCCCTAGGGTGGGCATGGATGGTCCCCCGAAGTAGACGTTGAATCTCCCGTGTGAGAGATTCGTGGCTAAATAGCTGGTAGAATTGCTAAACAATAAAGCATACAAGTGAGTATTTATTTACAAATGTAGAAAAAAAATCAACAAAATGAGTCCAACCCCCTTTTGTAATTTCTCTTGCTTCCTATAGACCATCTTTTTATATTATTTTATTGGTGAGGGCCATTTTCTACTAGGTCACTTGTGCCACCATTTAATAAAATAATAGTTTACCAATATTCTCCGATAAAGTAATACTAGCCACCTTTCTCCAATAATATTTTCCCCTTTTTTTATTAATATTACTAAAATTGGGTAAAGTTCCTTAGTGGCTCACATGCTCATAAAATTGGGGATATTACAGTTTTGATATCACTTTCTTCATTCAAATAATTTTGGACATGAGTCTTCAATACTAATATGGCTAGGGACTCTAAATCATCCACCAAAAATCGTAGAAGTCAAGGGAATGACTTTTCTTGTCATCCCTAGTAACTAGTGATGGATTTTTATCAAGACCTTTTATATTTCTATAATTCATGTTCCAATCAATAGAGAAAAGGTCTTGAGTCTCATTTTTTGTCTTTAATTATTTTATTAATTACATTTTCTCTTAATTTGCTAACCATCTATAATTTTTCTTTAAGCATAGTTACCTATCAAAGAAGAAATTACCTAGTACCCGTTTTTTTAAGGTAGAAGAAAAGTACTTGATTTTGAAAAGTGGTTATTGAGAATAACCTTTTTTTAGTATTATTTTGGCACTTGTAATTTTCTTGTGAACATTTTTTTTTTAATTTTAGATGTGATTGATTTTCATGTTGATTTTGAAAAGTGTTGATATCTCTTTAACCCATTTTTTTAGAGAGTTTATTTTTGACACTTCATATTTTCTAATGTCTTCTGCTTCACTGAGATATTTATTTTTAAGTGTGTTTATGTATTTGTGTTTTTTTTCCTTTTTTTCTTTTCATTTTTTTAATAAAATCTTCAATTTTTCAAATAGTTAAAGAAATTAAAAATGGGTGATTATTTTAAATTTAGGATTTTCTATATGTTTATGCATTGTTAATTAACATTTCAATGCACATCAAATAATTGTCGTTAAAAAACCGGTATTTTTAAACATATGAAAAAAACACTTTTTCAATATAAATAAAATGAAAAAGAATACGCATTTTGAGACTTTTTGTTAAAAATGACATGTTAAGTAAACGATTTTTACGGGAAAATCATAACAAAAAAACTTTAAAAAAATAGCAATTTTTATGAACTTATGTCAAAAATTAATAGTAATAATTGTTTTTTTCAAAAGAATAATAATTCACATAAAAATTAAAGTGAAAATTAGATAATAAAAATATTAAACATATAACAAAAATAATGAAATACTCATTTTTTTCATAAAATCTCAAAGTCTATACATTACATTAAAAGTGATGAATAACTCTCAAAATTGAGCTTTATTAGCAAGCATAACTTAAACTTAATCATTAATATCAACTAATCCATGTTCAACATCTTCTAGCGCTTTATGAATGTTTTGTTCCACAATTTTTTTTGCTTCAATTTGGTTATTGTCCTCTTTAAATGGATCTTGCATGTTTGCAAATATTCCAAAGTGTCATTTTCACATTATTCCATATAACATTGGTGGATGTTCATTTTCTTTTTTTGCTACAAGTGATTCATTAAAATCTCTTTTCCTCAAACAAACTTCTTGCATTGCATTTGGAAGAAATTGAAGAGCATTAATTCTTTGTTGAATAAAATTGCATTGTAGTGAGCATTTTCAATGGTAATGGAATTTCTTCCTTTTTGTAAGAAACAAGGTAGTGTTCTACCTAATCATCAAGCACAAAAAGAATAATTAGATAAATTCATAAATCTATAAAATAGTTAACAAATACTTGTGGCTTTTAATAAATGTTAACTATCTCTCCATTTTCATCTTTATCCTCATATGTTAGTTTTTTTACGACAACATCATGAATCAGTTATTGACTATGACACTTTCCATCTATTTCATTCAAAAGAATAAGTCTATAACTATCATATTTTTTCAACATTCAATATAGATGAACTCACAATAATTTATAGCAACCTAACATTCGAAAAAAAACAATATTTGAATTTTTCACGACATAGTGATCAGAAGAAGAATAAGTCTATAACTATCTATTTTTCCAACATTCAATATAGATGAACTCACAATCATTTATAACAACCTAACATTCGAAAAAAAAAAACAATATTTGAATTTTTCATGACATAGTGAAAGTTTAATTAGCTTGTACATAAATAAGTTGTGTAATTCGATCAGAACAACATAAATTTGACATTCAATTTGGTCCTTTGTACGCTAAATTTGATGCTCAATCAAATTTGTTACGCATTGCGCATGCTCAAGGTAAGAGTTATTTTCCTTTACTCTCAATTCCATTTTGGCATCAGAATTATTGAATCAAACAATTTATCATCATGAACAAAGAATTATTTTGGAATATTCAGAGTTAGAAATCAGATGAATTCAAGTGTAGAGATATGCTAGTTTTACTTCTGGAAGGTTTCCTAATTGTAATTATACGGAGGGTTTTGTGTACTCCATCTTGTTCGATTACCCAATGGTGCTTGCTAGTTTTCTGGCCCCTTTCACATGTTTGGAAAATAATTTTGTTTCTTAAGTTATCATACAAAGCAGGCTTCTATGTTCTGAAGACCACTGAACTGTCGTTGCCAAAGCACCTGAAAAGCAATCGGCAGAAAGAATCGATAATTCAGAAGTTGAGAATTGTAGATGTCTCACTTGTTTGTATTGGCATTTTGGTCTTCTTACGTGATGATCTAATAGTCGGTATCAGTGGAAGGATGGGTTCATTTCTTTCGTTTCCCTGAACTAGTTCACAAGCTACTCTCTAATTTTCAACCCTTTTCTATAATTATCTTCTTGTGACATGTTCCTCACTGTTTTTCTATAATTATCTTCTTGTGACATGTTTCTCATTGTCTAAATGTTATGCTCTTAACCTGCAAATGATACCCAAATATAGAATATGCGAAGAAAAGATACCCAGAACACAGAATATGCGAAGAAAAGATATTCAGAGAGTAATGTTCACTTGCCTCTTCGAGGGGGCAACCTCCAATAGAGCAGAGCTCGATTACAAAAATAAGACACGATGTTCCTCGCAGGGAGTTTCTATCCTTTATATATGACTCCTACGAGTAATACCACGGGTCAATACTGCTTATTACTAATACCATCTATCTAATACTACGGCCCATTTGCAACTAACT
>APFE031669413.1:5530-25227 GCA_000404065.3 Pinus taeda | reverse complement strand
GTTATTAGTTTTATCTCATTACCATTACTAGTTTTATTTATTAATATTATTATCTTTTTTTACAAGAATCATAAACCTAAAAAGATAAATTCTAAAACCATTATGTATTATAAACTTAAAGGAACAATATTAAACCCCAATGGATTAATATTATAAACGCAAGGTATAAAAATTCTAAGATAAATATTTTAAACACTAAATAAACATGGTTGACCATGGTTCATTTTTATATTGGGACAATCTTTGTCACAATGCAAAGTTGGGCTATGGTTGATTTTCATATTCAGAAAATCTTTTTCACAATATGGCATTGGACCATACTTAACCAAGATTATAAACCCAAAGAAATAATATTAAACCCAAGAGATTAATATATACATTTTAAGGCATATATTTTCTTGCATGCCCCTTGCATCTCCACTTTTGTGGGAATAAATTAACTGTCTTTTGCTTTGGTATATTTGCTTTTATGAACATGATTTATGATGTATTCCACTAATGAAGGACTCTTTTTTGATATTTTATGATGGTACATTGACAACGCTAATAAATTACTAAATTTCTACTCGTTGTGCATGTCGTTTTATTTTATAAGTATGGTTAAGATGGCCATTATTTTTCTGCATTTCACCTTTTTATTCCCTGTCCCAGCAGGGTAATAACATATTCAGAATAAGTTTGATTGTGACACTAAATCTCAAGCGACTAAAAATTAAAATAGGTTTTCTAATGTAAACATTAGAATTTTTTTTTTTTTTCAATTTTGATTGGGTAATTTGCCTAGGCTCTTATTTTTCCATCATTATATGTAATTTGCAGCACAATACTTTTCTTGCTATATTTCTTCATTGTGTGCCAAAATTTTATATATATAGAAGCAACAGACTTGTCACATGAGCAACACTGTCAACATGTGAATGATATCAGAGAACCAAAATTTGTACCAAAATGTTTGATTGGGCATGAGAACAAGGCAAGCCATAAATCCCATGCTATAGGGATTTTAATGCCTTATAGTACGCCCTTTTATGTATGACCATAGCCATTTCATGCCATGGTTACGGCATCTGGTTTCGTGCGATGGGTTGGATTTATTGTTTTACGAATGTCCTGTCACAAGTACCTACCGCTTATTTAATATTCTATCGGGTTGTCATATTGAAACACTCACATTCAGATCGTACAACGGAGTAAAGATATCACTCCTATGTGGAACTTATTTAATGATGACTGAAATATTGAAAATCATTAAAACCCTACCATTCAGCTAGTAACACGGGATTCTGAGAAATCCAGAAGCTGTAAGGTCATGATCGTAGCTGTTATATTGTTAACCCATTTAAGTAATATGATTATTGCTGTTTCAAATTTCACGCCACGAAATATATTATTGAATATATAGTTTGGTTAGGATGGTTAATTTTTTTTTTTAAAATTTGATAGTTGGCGTGTTTGAATAATATTTTTTATATGGTTGAGATACATTATCACTCTAAAATATCATCATTACTTAAAATCTTGAAACTTGAATGTTATAACAAAATTCCAAAAATTGGAATACAAAATTCATAAAAAAATTTCATTGTTTTCCAAAAAAATTAATATTTTCATTTTATATTTCTTAGTTAAATTGAAATTGGGCCACTACAGTACATAAGTAAGTTACATAAGTTTCACTGTGATAAAAATTAACATTCTCAACTTATATTTCTTAGTTAAATTGAAACGAAATTGGGGTTACTACAGTACATAAGTAAGTTATGTAAGTTTCACTGTGATTGGCAGCGAGACGATATAAATTGAAATTATAAATATCAAATTTGATGAAGTAAGTTAATGGCATTGCTACTGGAATAAAAGTTGATGGAATGAAACACAGAGTGGGGAGAATTTGATTGGTCAAGCTTGAGAGTGTTGTGAGGCGGTAGAGGATGCAAGAAAGGGGGGCTATACTCAGACTCACAAATATATAGCTTTTCTATTTAACACTTTCATGTAAAATGATTTAGAAAAATATTATTTCTTATATAATGTTTAATAAGGATAGCACCATTTTTCTTTTATTATTAATTTTTTATTGGTTTACATGTACTTTACATAGGAGCTATATATTTTCATAATAAAATCATAGCAATAAATCAACATTATCTATATTTTAAAATGTAATAATTGCATTTTTTTAACATTTTGATATTTGAACGAATTGGGGATTTTTAAGAGATCACAAGTCATAAAGTTAATGAATGTGAATGTTTTAAAGTTAATCAATGCAGAGCATTGTTTTTATGGCTTTCAAAGTAGCTACTATTAATTTAAAATATAGATGTTTGAGTGAAAGCAAAAATTTCATTTTTAACATAAGCTTATTCATTTTCAATGATGAAGTTCATTAAATCTGTTAATTCAAATTATATATTTTTGGTTGAAATGCAATGTGGTTGTGTGGAGTGCAGAGGTGGCTTTGTATTTCATATAGTGAAATCCATCTCCGCACTTTGAGGATTATTAGGTGGAGTGGAGAGATGGATTTATACTTTGCACAATGTTGCCAATGTAAAATAAGGCAGGGTGAAAGGGACTTCAACACTTATCGCTGATGGCTTCCTATTTCAACCTGAGGTGGATGAACCCATGTTGACCTTTTAGCCAATGGAATAGATTTGATATTGCATCGAATATGCTTCGTCTAAGAGAAATTAACCGATGTGCCTTCTCCAATATCTCCTTTTGTCCATTACAGTCCTTGTGTGTCATCTTCGCCATTTGGCATGTTATTATATACCACCTGAAAGCTTATTGGTTTGAAGTGAAAAATACAAAGAAAAAATTTGCACGCAAATTTCGGGGTTGTCCAATACGACAGATTATGACAACCATTGGCAGAATATATTGATTCTCGTTCTCTTCTAGTGTTGTTTTTCTACTCTTGTTTTGGCATAAGCCACTGGTTGTGCTATTGGCGGGAATATAATTTGTATTTCTGTTAGTGGTGGGTGAGGAGAAGATGGATGAATTTCCTCGTGGAAAATGTGGACCTAAGATATTAATATTGTCCTTCTCTTCAAGTACATGGTGGCGAATTAACTCCAACACATTCAAGATGTTCATGCTCATCCCTCCTTCAACCTCCATCACGCTCTCTCTTCAATAACTCAAATACTCGTATCTACATAAATACATCTCAATTTTTCCTTAAAGAGACAACTTCATGGTAATAGAATGAGTAATACTTATAAAACCTTACATTGTTGTAACACCCTCTTCCAACATCTACCTAGGTAATCGCCCAACTAGGGTAAACATGTGACGAAGAGTTACCATTATATGATTCAACTCCATACGTGTCAGTTAACGAAGTGGAACCCATGAAACATAGAGAACCTGACCTTCTACAGATGCAGCAGAACTTTGAGGAGCCATCCATCACATCCAGGTGACCATCCCCTCAGGAAAAATGACATTTTTCTACATTAAATCCTCAGTCACTCCCTTGCCATGGGCATGCATGCAACTAGTACCCTACAATCACTCCCACAACAAGGCATGCATGCGACTGGCAACTTTTCCAGGTAGTTTATTGCGAGTGACTCTAGATTTTGTGCCACTTAATCAGGGCAAGGACTCGGGCCATTTCCCAAAACTCCATGAAACATTCACAAATGAAAAATAACATCGAAACAATGATAGGATGCAAATTCTTGAATAAGGACTTGATTACACCCTACTATCCATGACAAAAATTTCATCAAACATGTCAGAAATATACATTCTACAAGTTTAAAAAATGGATATGAGCATAGGGGTCTGACACTCATCTGAGAATCACTAAGAAGCATTGTTGCCTCATCTCAATAAGTGCATTACCATCTATTAAGCCATATATTCATTGTACGGTCATTGATTAACCAAAACATTATGAGAGCCATACATTTTATCTATCATAAAACTTACTTATAACCAATGTATAATCAACAAAAATATCAAGGATATAAGAACCATAAAAGCCACATATAAACGAGTATATTTTCCCATAAATTACTAAGGAGAAGAGAGCACTTATTGATGATACTAGGTGTGGGACTTCCACAGACCACCTGGCCATAAATCAGGCTGAACCAAATATTTCTTCCTCGAGCCACACATGTGCCATTTCCCAAGCATGAATGTGGGAGCTCATAAAATGACTTAATCAAAACCATCCAGGGCTTCCAAAGGCCTAACCACCTCAACCATCAACCTGTGATTCCACCTCATGGTCAAACATCACTAACAACCACTAGATGAGTCTCTACCCAAGTTGTCCAAAGGTCTAAAGTGTTTGTTCCAACCAGGGTGTCTAACGCTACTAACTCAACCCATAGTTTTCATTGGGCTTTTAGAGCATTCATCCAAACAAGACTTCTAGGGCTAGTAACTCAACCCACAAAGGGCTTCGAGAGAATTTTTCCAACAGAGGCTTTCAAGACTAGTAACTCAACAAAAGAAGAAATAGGGCTTCTAGAGCATTTCTCCATCTTAATCCTCATAATTGCATATATTTTACACCCTTTTTCCACCTATTTTACTCCCTTTTTATCATCACAATCACTGAATGTGCAATAAACCATAGAATATATGAAATGGTAGGTATATAAAAGTCTTGTATTTTATAAGTTAATATTGTTCTCTATTATTAGTCTAATATTATTTTTAGCTACTAGATTAGGATGAATTTGTAGCTAATGTCTAATTCTGTATCTAAGTCCATTTTTTCATACCTTCTAAGGTGCGAGCTAGGAAGTGAAGTATATGGAAAGGTGGAAAACAATTCACTCAAGGATTCCCTCCTACTTTCATGAACCAAATTGATAAAGGAAGCTTCCACTTATGTGGTCAAAGGCACAAGTGAACTTTTTCAGCTATAACAGGGGAGTGAGGAACGATATATACGACTAACGATTTTCTTTGATAATAGAAACTCATTATCGAATTTCATTGTGATATATTTCATAGTTAATTTTAGTAGTTTTTTAAGTGAAGCTAGGCACGAAGCTTTGAACATTTAATGATACAGGCTTTATAAAAAGACTTCATAAGCAAGCATAAACACAATGTTTTTTTGTTATGCGACAGTGAGAATTGAGAACTCTGTTTCCAATTAAATTATAAGGAATCATTCTTATTTCGATGCATGGTTGATTGTTCAATTGGATCTTGTGACCATCTCATTGTCGAGGGCCTCCTCAAGTAGTAAGGTTCTTTTATGTTTTTAAGTAGAATTTCTTTATATCATTTCGTAAGCTTATTTTCTCGATGCATCCTGTAGAACATTCTCCTTTGTTGGTTTTTGAGTTAAATAACAGTAGTATGATTTTTTTGTTAATTGATTTCCTTTATTGGTTCATGAGAACATGAATTGAGTTTAATAAGTAATGACAATGGTAGTGAGAGTTTGGATTTAGATCAAAATTTTAATTCTTAAAATGGAGGATTTGTTTATAGGTTTTATTTCCAGTAAGAGTGATTTATGAGTTTGAGCCCTTGAGAACATATTTTCAATTCATTTCGGTTGTTCATGCAAGAGTGCGGTATTATGATATATAAGTTGATGTTGAGTTTCCTTCAAAGCATAATTCAGACATATAGCAGAGTGTATTTTTCTGAGTTAAATTTCATTTTACAAGTGTGAGATTGATTTATAATTATCAGCTTTTCATAAGTTGTGTGGATTTCATAATCAGATATAATTATTATAAGAGTGAAATTAGTTTTCATAGGTGTCGGGAACAATTTAATTTTTTGCAGAGTTGTGAAAGTTTCTTTTGAAGGAGAGTGGGAGATTTTCCATAAGTAGTCTTTGATAAAAGAGTGTGATCATTTTAATTTCTACGAATAATTGCTCTACTCATGTGAATTCCAATAAATCAAGTTAGAACCTATATTTTGATAACTCATTTTAATTTAGAGGTTTGAATAACCAAGGACTTCTAGCACATAGAATGCATTTACAGTTCATCCACCTACTAGCCTTAGTCGATTGTAACACCCCTCCCTTATGTGTAAAACTTTGCAAACCTAAGATGAGAAAAGCTAGGTCTGATGTCTAATATGAAAAGTAAATAGCTTATGAAAAAAATAAATAAATTAATCACTTGGAAAAGCGAGATACCGAAAGAGGACATTCTTTCCAAATCCCATTGGTGAATGGGAAAGGATAATTATTTCATGACAAAGCTTCTAGATTCAATTTTAGATAAGATGGATGGATTGGACATAAATATCCATTGAGAAAAACATAAAATCTTTGTGGTATAGCAAGGAAATATTTTATGAGGAAACGTCTCGCGGGAGAGAAAGGCGATATTTGAGAAAATCCTAGGCAAATGGATAAACAAGATTTATAAAAGTGGGACAATACTAATGGAAACCATATCAGGAAAGAGAGTATTAAATACCCATTGCAGAGAACAATAGAAGGTAGTTGATCCATGGCAAGAACCTCAGCTCGGGGGTGAACTAGAAGAGTCACTTCTAGGTTGGGTGGTGATGCTTAGTTTTCCAAGTGGTGTCATTTCTTCTAATCTTGTTGGATTCACGTGCATGGCATGTATTGTATGTGTACTCCTTACTTTTTATGTTATGGATTCATTCAAATAGAACATATGGATGGTTGAGTTATCTTGAATTGAAGATGATGAAATTCTTATGCATGTAACTCTTATTTCATCGAAGTGTAGAGTTAGTAGTGGAAGCATAGTAGGTAGTTGCTAGATACTTGCACCAATGAGCTATTTTACTCATGGTAGAATTTGCATGAGACCATTATGCATAAGTAGAAATACTTTTACTAACTTGGTTTATGAGATGATCATATATGAATGTTTGATAGATATTGAATCCAAACTTGATCATCATTAAATTTAGTGAAGGAACATAGTATGCCTCTAACATTATGTGATATCTCTCGTTTAAATTGGAAAATATTTATGCATGAGACTCTGATGCATGTCAAAAAATTATATGTTTCTAATTGTATAGTCTATGGTCAGGTTATCTATTGCATGTGTATCCAATGAGGCTAGTTTAGCTATTTCTACCTATTGTATAAGAGTGATGTCAGTAAGGCTTTTTACCATGCTTGTAGGAATATGATCATGAACCAAATCAATGTTCCATTAATGCTTGTCTGGGATCCACAAAGCATTTTATTAATTGCACGCTAGGATAAATTCCTTTCTCCAAATTGTAAATTATGCCTAAGGGTTGATCTCACATACAAGTCTTATAAATGAATCTACCATTCCATCTCATGGATCCAACTAAGTATAGAAATAGTATGTGGCATGATGGTTAATCACTTTTGGTGTCGATCAATTGTTGCCGAAAGAATGGAGATCATATAATGACGAAATACATATATAGGTGATGATGGCAGAATCTTAATTGTAAATGAAGAAAATTTGAAAGAATGAGAGCATAGTAGTTAATTCTCAAAGTAGGCTCAGGGGGTATGTTACATTGCTAATTTATGCAAGTAATTTAAATTTAATAAATCCCCAAATATTTTGGCATCGTTGCTAGGGAAGTGTAATTATGAGTCTTTCCTTCTTATTAAAAAAAAAAAAAGTTTTATGCACAGGAAAACCGATTCTAGAGGTAGATTTGTAGTTAGAGGTAAAATTTTAATTCCAACAACATCACTCACCCCATCACAACCTCGTACTACCACACCACCCACTAAAACTCATATTCAATCATTTGCAAGAGAACATAAACTTCGTGAGGTACTTAGATCCAAAATCCAACCTAGAGATTCACCATCCTAGAAGCAGATCTTACATCCCCAACAAAAGGGGAATTTTTCCTATCTTCAACTCGAGAAATACTTCTAGGACAAGAGTTAGAGAACCCTAGTGAATAAAAGGTTAAAGAAACTTATTTTATCTTACCATTGATAGAAGAATTAGAAGTAGAAGATCTAGAAGAAGAACCAAAAAACCCAATTTTCGAACCCTATATTAGCTATGAAGAATCTACAATGGATGGATAAGGGGAAGGGGAGTTACATGATGTTAATGGTGAATAACCTAGGATTGGAGGATGAAGAAGTGGAAATAGAGGTGGAAGAAGAGGGAGGGTAGGAGGTAGAGGAGATCTAGAATCCTATCTATTTCCTATCCTCGATGAAGATACACCAACCACAATGAAAAACATCTCACCCTCGATCCTTCCAAACTTTCATGGATTAAGAAGTGAGGACGAAGAAACATTTCTCTTTGAGTTTGAAGTCTTTTCTAGATCTTATTATTTCTTTCTTGACCTTGAAAAGTTAAAATTGTTTCCATCAACTCTTAAGGATGCAACATTAAGATGGTTCATGGGCTTAGGAGCACATTCTATAAGAACATGGGAATAAATGAAAGATACGTTCTTATAGGAATATAAGGATTATTGTATGCCCCACAATCCTAAGGGTGAATTCTTTAAAATGATATAGAAAGAAGATGAAAATCTTGAAGACTTCATTGAAAGATTTGCTTATAATGTTAAAAGGAGTAAAATGCATCAACTAGATGAAGAAACTTTGAAAGCTCTCTTATTAAAGTCCATCAGAGATGAGTGGATTGATGTTCTCAATTTATGGGTAAGGGAGATATTTCTCAGTTATCATTTTGAGAAATTTGTGAGTTATGCATACACATTTCAAGAGTTAAGGCAAGAATTGGGAAATAAGAGATTCTTTCATGTTTAGGATTAATAAATCTACAGCTGGGACTATAAGTAGGCCTGAATTATCTAATTTTCTTGAAAATTTTAAAACAAATATTTTGGGAAGTCTTAGTGAACCAATAAATACCCTTAAAGTGCAAAACAAGAAAAATGTTGAAAATGTTGCATTGTCAATATTTTGACCCAAATGTAGAAAGAAACATGCTCTGAGAGAATTACCTCTTCATTTAAGGAGTGTAGAAAACTATGTTATATATAAAGAAAATCATGAAACAAAAGAATTTCCTTCAATACTAGGTCTTAAATAAGCTTATCAAGAGGAAATGCTACCAAATTAGATAGATCCCGTCCGTTTTGTTGCTAAGAGAGCATGGAAAAATTCACAACCAAATATGACTCAAGGATTTAACACTCAAGCATTTACATAGTCATCAAAAAACAATTAGAATATACCAACTCCTTGGTAATATTGGCCTCCACCTTAGACACAAGGATGAAAACATCCTTATGGAAAATATCTTAAATATCAACAAGCTTATCTTGAGTAGGGTTGAAACATTCATCTTTGATCAGAACTAAAAGCTGGCATTTTCCATAAGACACTGTGGTCAGATTTTTAATGCAAAGTTGTGGATGAGGAAGACCTATGACGAAGTTGATGAAGTGATAGTATTAGTTTTTTAAATGTTATAGAAAATGTAATAAAAGTTATGTTTTATGAATAATGATAATTATTATTCTGCTGGACAGGGAATATTGTATTTAGTTTTGGTCAAATCCATATAAGTTTGGGTTTGATTAAAAGATTCACAAATTTTATATAATTTAATATTAAAAATTAAAATCTATTATTTTTAAATAATATTTTGTGATATTTATTTTGAAATGGATTAAATAAATTCTTATTATATAATCAGTAACAATATATACTCACTTATACCATACTTTACTTGTACCATACTCTATACTAACCTGATACAATCTATAACCTGCTTTAAAATACATACTATGACTTAATAAATCTGTATTATGAAATGACTGTTACAAATTATATATTACTATTTAAAAAATAAAAAATCGTCCCACAACTTATCACCTTAAAAGTACAATCATCATTATAATGAATGAAAATATAAAGCCTTATTTCCAACCCTATGTCTAACTCTTCATTGCACCACAAATCCTCTTTAAATTTAGATACAATTATATTTTTAATATTGTCCGTATGGGTAGGATGACATCCTGCTATATTCCCTAATGATTTAACCAACACATCATCTTGATGCCATCTTTGCTTAAGGTGTTGATAGTAATGGATAGAGTTCAATTTTTTTTTGGGGATTCTCTTATCATCCATGTTTTTTATCTTGTTCATGTACATTAGGTCCTTAACCATAGTTGATCTATAAACTATCATGGATATTCCACTAGATAGTCCATCAAAACATATATGTTACTTAAATATAAATCTATACTATGAAGGGTTAATTCCTTTAGATTCAAGATCCCTTATTACCAATTTTGTTGTTTATGTATGCAATAAATTAAATGTGAAAAATAAAGAAAAGTATTCACAATCACTCACAAACCACAATGAATGCCAATTATTTTATGGAAAACCCTTTCAAAAGAATTCATTCGAAAGGTGAATCTACTATGTCCTCTTTTATCTCGAATTGAAATAATGCAAGTGCAAAGGAGAAGACATTATCTATGTAGTTACCTGAGACATGTGGTCCATGGGCTATTACATTACGGGACAGATGTTATTCCAAGACGAAAATGGTTGGTTTAATTATTTTTAAAAGAAGAAAGATAAAAATTTATAAAATTTTGCAGTAGTCATGTTCGAATCATATTTTTGATGGTGGAAATAAATTCAGCACCATCAAAATTTTTAGGAACGCCTAAAAACTTAAAATTTAACAATTATAACTTAGATTTACAAAAATTCCTACCAAATTTAATCAAAATCTTTCTATAATTTTCTAGGTAATAAGAAACCGTCTGTTTACACTACTGCTTTTCCAAAAAAGACACTGTTTAGACTATGCTCTAACGACAATCGTGTCTTAGATAATTGGATTATAAAAGTGCATTTAAATGGTTGGATTATGATTTGATATCAGTATTACATAATAGATTATTATTAAGATTATTTGAATTTGACTTTTACATATTTAAGTCACTTTCCATTTTCATTTTGCTACAGTTATTTTGGTTCATCAACTTGACAAATATTTACAAAACCAGAGCCTGGTCTACATGGCAAATGCTATGACGACTTCAAACTCATGGGCAGAATTAATAAACAGACATTCAGCTTATTATTAATTGAATCTACACCATCAGTACATTCTTATTGAGTGAACCTTCAAACTTCAGAAAAGAAGAAAACAAGAGATATTGTAGAGGAAAGAGAGTATTGTTAATGCGGGGTCTGCACAGGCTTGAAATCAAGAAGCTGCTTGAAGTTCTCCCATGCCTTCACCCATATTTCAGCTGCATACACCCCAGTTTTGCCGCCATCCTTGGCTTCTATTGTAAGGTAGTACCGCACGCCTGCCACTACTTGCTCCTCCGCTTTTACCACTTTACAGAACGAAAGACTCACATTCTGCACAAAGCCAAGAAAACCCTCAATTAATTTTGAAGTGCATATACCTATTGGTGGAATATAAATCACAAAATTTTACACAATATACACACACAGACCAGCTGTTGCTTGTTGTATTCATCGACGGCAAATCGCCCAAGGTCTTGAATCTCTTTATTGTGTTCCACATCCGGTATGTCGTGGATGCCACCAACACGAGTAGAATCATCTGACACTATGCAGAGCGGAAACAACAGAATCACAGGTGAAATATCTTCGGGTCTAGCTCGTTGCCCGACACTGTGGCGCACATGGCTCGAATCGTGAAATACTTTGAGTTCGCCTCCTTTCGCCACAGCCAGCTGACCTCCTGATGCATTGCTATACGCCATTTGATGAAACTGAGTAACCATTCCCGAATTTGAAATTAAAATATCTAACATTTGGGTGGGCGTTTTCAAAATTCAAATGAATATCGCATTAATGCAGGCGTCAGTATTTTCCAGTGGAAGCTGGAGTCCTTTTCAGCCGGAGGGCTATCCCTTTACATGCCCATGCATGCATGGTGAATTTGCTAGGCGATTGCTGGCCACTTGATGTCCCATCATAGTACTCTTAAAGCCCATTGAATACCCAATAGCATGGGATTTATTGGTTGCCTGAGAACAATATTCTGTTGTAGCTTTGTATTTCATCTCAAACTTGCTGCAGACACTATATAATATCGAAAACTCACATGGAGTGGAGGCCAAGACAATCTTGCATTCAATGCCAGGTTGGAGGTACAGTAAATAGTTTGTCATTTCAACATCTTGAAAGGACAACATTGGTCTGCATGTCAAGTTTTCCACACTGCTACAGCCCTCGAACACAAATTTAAATGTGTTGGCAAAAGCTGATTCTAATTTTTTATGAAACATAATTTAATTAAACGAATATCAAATAAATGCACATGCCACTTTTGAGTATGTTTGAATTTGCTATTTTTCAATAATCAATGAAAGAAAGCTCCACATAAATGAACGTAGAGCTCTGAATTTCTTGAACTCACTGTTTGTCAAATGGGGTTTGGATTAAACATTGAATATAAAACTCGAAAGTTACATTGAAAGAATGTTTAGACCAAAACATGAAAAGATCGGTAATACAAACAAAGACCAAGAATAGATATCCAATGCATTTTTATGCCATTCGAGCCTTGGTCACTTAGCAGAAGCATAATGATTAAACAATTTCTTGCATTTTAGAAGATTTTTTTGGCTATGTTTCTTATTTTTTTCCAAACTATTTGATTTTTATCATCTATACAAAAATTAAACATCATTCTCAGATATTTTTATTTTTGTAAAAAGTAACTAGAAGCAAAAATTAATTTGAGATTGAATGCTTAAATTGCTTGAGTTTTAGAAGTTTTTTTTGGCTATGTTTGTTATTTTTTTCCAAACTATTTGACTTTTATTATCTATACAAAAGTTTAAACATCATTCTTAGATATTTTTGTTTTTTGTAAAATGTAACTGGAAGCCAAAATTAATTTGAGGTTGAATGCTTAAATTGAGCATAAACCATGGATATTGATTGCCCATCACCAAAGATAGAGAGTCCACCTAAAATCTTGGAATGTCAAAGTTTCTTCTAATACTTGTTTTTGATGGATGTTAAATTAAAAATTGAAAATTCACATAACAATCGACTGAAATCTTAAGTAACAATACAATATGATAGCCAAGACCTTTCTAAGTCACATCATGAAAATGAGGAACTAGATATTCATAGAAATTAGTCATGAGGATGAAGAATAAACGAAGTGCAGAGTCCCAAAGTCTTTTCCTGCATGCATGAGATGATAAAAGAAACATATGCAGAGCATCATCTTAACGTCTTGTTATATATACATATCACGTGGATCTTTCCACACCTTTCTTTTAAAAGGAAAACATTTTGTTCGAACTACATTCATTTAATCAAAATTGGGAGAAATAAAGTTCATTACCTCACAATCTATCATATTACAGCGGAACACCAAAGAGCATTGAAATAGAAATTTAGACTCAAATTGAATACATAAATGTACACTTAAAATCAATTTGAATACGGGAAGGTACACTGAAAGAAGATTCTAACCAAAACAAGAAAATACCTATAGTACAAACAAAGGCTAAGAGCATGTGGCAGATGCACTTTTATGCGATTCGAAGTTGGGTCGCTTCGCCAAATCATTCACGCCTCCATCTTCCACCATTTCAAATTTACTAGACCACTATAATGAGATGAAATCCTCTCTAGTTGGGTCGCTGCCATCCATTCTTGGGTTAATTTGGTAAGGAAAACAAAGTTACCATGTCCCTCGCCTTGTTGTGGGGTCCCTTATTCCCCCATTGGCTCCGTCAATCTCTCGTGCCTCAATGCTACTCTTCACTGATTATAATTCAGCTCAACCATTTTTTGCTTAAGGATTCCAACTTCTGCAAATCCTGTAAAGCATCCAAGGGCATCTCTAGTTACAATGTTGTAAAGAAAAATTATCTTTGCCTGTGCGACCATTGAAATTCCTCGCAAGCGGCAAGAGGAGGCGGGATGCAGCAAGAGGCAACTACATGCCTCTAAATTGCATTACAATGAGGCTCAAGGGCCTATTTATTGTTGAAAAACATAAGAAAACCCTAAACAACAAATAACCTAACTCCAAGATATGTAACGCCAAGAGTTTGTGGGCCGTGTTGGGGTTATTTGGGCAACCAACTTCCCAGGGTCGTTACTTGGTCATATTATCTCTGTTTGGCACATATGATACCTTGTTGGAAAGGTCTCTCTATGTACTAAAGGGTTTTCCGCAGACCCCTGCCAATGGATATGAGCCTACAATGGACCTGAAAAATGTTGTTTAGGGGGTCAAAACTGCTCCGAAAATTCAGGACCCAAAAAACTACTAAAAATAGTAAATGATGAAATAAACAAGGAAACAAATGAAACCAACTGGAGGTCTAAGTGGAATAGGTTGGTGACACCAATATCCACCTCGATCATGTGGTAACTCAATGTACGATTTCGTTGCTCGACCTATTAAAGTCCACTGAAAAAGTCGTAACCTAATGGAATAATCATTTAATGAATTTGAAGAACACCATAGTTGATAAGTCATTATGTGATTTGACGGATCCTCTCTTGGCTTACCATCAAATTTCAGTATGTCACTTGGTAATTTAGCAGGAATCATCGACCAAAAAGGATAATGATAAATTGGATCATTCATGCGATGAGATAGACTTGATAAATCTAACATTGCAATGAAAGGTAATTGTCGGTTAAAGTCTTGCTGAGAAGACAGATACCCTTGAGTATTTAGCCCAACCCATGGAGGAGGATATCCAGGATATCCTAAAACAACTTGTGTAGTTGGAATTTGCATTGCTTTAGGATAACCAGGGTAAATCATGCTAGGTTTAGTTTGAATTGAAAATCCTTGAAAAGGTTGACCAGGATATGGTTGACTTTGAAAAGGTTGACCTTGATACAAATGACCCTGTACCATTTGAATCTAGCCCTGAAAAGGTTGACTTTGGTAAGGTTGACCTGGATACAATGTTTGAATTGTTTGTACACTTGGTTGATGACTAGGTATCTAAGCCATATACTAGAAAGTTGGACCTATAAAAGTTTGAGGTATAGACTGACTAGTTTGATAACTAGATTCTTGAGGCATGGTCTCTGTAGGTTGTTGAACTAAAATCTGAGGTGTTCCTTGCACGGTCATTTGTGGAATATATTGGACATGTGTTCGAGGTATACCTGGAATCGGTTGTTGAATAACTGTTTGCACAATAGGCTGAGAAAATATCTAAGGAATACCCTTGATAGGTTGTTGAATGTATAATTGAGGAGTAAACTTGATAGGTTGTTGAACATGTTTCTGTGATATAGTTCGTCCAGTTACTTAGACAGGTTGATAAACACACACTTGCGGAGAAACTTGAACAAGATGTTGAACATAAGGAGGGTTCCAAATAGTACTCCCCATTCTTGGAAATGGAGCACCAATCAAGGGTTGAGATATAATAGATTGACTTGGATCAACCTAAGGTATTTGACCAAGGTTTGTATAAGTTCCAGTAACAGACAATCCTACAAACGAAGAATAAATTCCCCGAGGAGGTTTCCCTCTAGGAGAAAGATATGATGGTTGCCCCCCAACTAAAAATTTAATCCCAGTTAGAGCTAGTTGAGGAATACTTGTGTTGTCGGATAACATATGAATGTATTGGTATGATGCCAAAGGTGTTTTAGGCATGGAATTCATGCTCTAAGCAATAATTTCTACATTAGTAGTAGATAAACCAGATTAGATTCCAGAAAACCAAGTAGAAAACTTGAGAAAAAGGAGTGGCTCCTGAAAAAGTTCCACTGAGTGATTCATACCCAACATGAACCAAAAGTCCACCATATAAGAATAATTCCTATAATCCTATAAACATAGAATTCACATTAGGCTGGCTAGGTGGTATACTCATCTGAAAAGATGAGGTTTAACTTACAGGAAAATCTTTTCACATGATTCACCTAGGTGTAAAATCAAAATGATTGTGTAAATGAGGAATACCTTGACCTAAAAATTTTAATGGAGTCAAATACCAAGGATCTGGTTGAAAAGGTTCAAAAGGAAGAGCTTGAACAATTAATAGATCACCAGTAGTAAGAAGAGGATATATAATATTTTCCTCTTCTCCTTTAGTAATATCTTCAATTATTAGAAGACCGGGAGGTAGACCAGTTGTAATAATAGTTCTTTTAGATGAAACTAGTAGAGGGGTAGGAGTTATAACAACTGAAGGTGACTCAGGTTCATAAATGTCATATTCAGGTTCTTCAACGTTCGGTTTGGTAAATTATGTTTCTAAAGTTATATTGATCTATGATTCACCCTGAATGGTCTCAGGTCCTAGGGTTTCAATAACTTCAGGTTCAGATTGAAATATGTCTAATTCTATCCTTTGTGGTTGAGTTACTTCATTTTTTATTGTTTCAAGTTTTGGAACACCATATGTTTGAGGTTGGTTTGACGTTCCAGATTCTGCTGATTTTAATTTTTCTTCTTTGATTCATTCCAATTGACCATGTATGTATTCAGAGTGTAAACCCTACATTCTACATGAATGTCTTGGTAATTCTGCCACGATGAATTTTATTAAATATTTGTTCCAAAATTTATTAAATATTTGTTTCAAATTTTATTCCACCAAATAAATAACCAAAATCAAATAAAAGGGTAACTAGGTATAAAAGGACTACCAAGCCCCTGTGAATTGTGGAATATCATTTCCAGTACATGTAGGAAATCTCCTTGAATGTTGTGTTTGGTGTATCGCAGATGACAAGGCGACCAACTTAGTTAGCTATGGATGGTATGCAACCCAGAGGGGGCCTTCCAATATACCTAAGAGTACATGGAAGCTAAGTCTGTATTAGTGTTTTCTAGTGTGTCTTGTACAATAAGTAGCGTTCTGATATACTTTACATATGTGGAGCACCATCTAATATACCTCCCCAAACAGGATGAGGGAAACCATGAGGAGAGTGACCCTATATAAGCACTTAATGCAAAATTTGAAAGCCAATTGGATTGGTCTTAAATTCAGTCCTCCACTACTGCTAGGACTATTGGAAGGAGTTAAGGAGGAGGAAGAACAGAAACAATGGGAAGAAGTGGATAGGAAAGCAGGTTTCCATGATAGGGAAGAAGACATCACATCATAGGCTTGGGATGTTATGGAATCTGTCAGAGCCATTGAAGATGAAGAGTTAGATTAGTTGCACAGAGGATGAGCAACCCATTTAGTAGGGGGGTGATGATGAGCCCCATAAATGGGTAATTATATGGGCTCATTCTGCCCCTTATTTCGACTTAATCCACCATTATCATTAGTTTGTTGCATGCTTTTGAATATATTTATGCTAATAGAGAGAATTGGGTTAGTCACTTTGCCATGTAGTCTAATGTGTGTTTTATGCAGACTTTTTGGACAATTTTGGACAAAGACAAGGAATTTATGAGCAAATGGCAGCCAAACTCGAGGAAAACAGGGAAGAGGTGTTGGCGGGATAAATCGTTCTTGCGGACAAGACCAATCTCCCTAGTATCAAATGATATCTAGCAACAAGCAGCATAAGCAAATATACTTTTCTCTAAACATGTTTCAATTCATAAATGACAATTAAGAGGTGTAATAGACCCTACCTCGGTCCAATGCTTGTTTGTGGCAGCTTTGTTCCAACAGCTTCAAGCAGTTCCCTTTTAATAACCTGCATACACAAACAAACACACATCAAAGAACACCTACATATATAATATAATAAAACATGTTCATTATGAAGATCAAGGAGCTCATAAAATAAACCATTACAGATAGTTCATTGAGAAAAAAAAACTTGATTGTATTAACTTTATGAATAAAATAACCTTACAACCTTTGCCTTGATGTTGCACAAGCTCTTTCCAGGGTCCAACAGGAGTCTCCTCTACTTTGACAAGCCTCACTCACTTCTCAAATGACATGAAAGGTATGTGATCTCTCCTCTCACAAGCTCAAAAAGGAAGTCTAATTTCCAACAGCATTTACCCTCAAGAATCTTCAGCTTTCAACCTCTCCTACAACTAGCCCAATGCCTGAATTTATAGTGAAAATGGAGGAAGTTGCAGGTCCACCATTGAAGGGATATGTTCCTCCTTCAATGGGATAAAAACCTCATATCATGGAGTTAGCTCCCTTAGTTATGGAATGGATGAACGAAGGTGGAGCGGACTTGCCAGCGCAATATTCCTTCTAGAAGTGTCTAGAAGTGACCCAAGATGATTTTTTAAGAATGAACTCATGCCTTTTTAACTTTTACAAGGGTTTGCACCCATTACTCAACAGACAGAGCGGTTAGGTTCGTAGGAAACATGACCATTGGGTGCGGCACCACAGGCAATATTAGGAGAAAGTGCGAAACCAAGATTTAAGATATTTTTAAAATCTTTCTCCCATTTTCAAGGCTTGACATGAAGAGCTGAGGTTTAAGACTTGCAAAGGAGGTATGTATGAGTGTTGATGGACTCACACAAACTGTAGAAAGTCATGGTGACGATTTTTTTGTGTAACATATTGCCCCCTAAAGTGCGAAGTCTGTAATAGATGAGGATGGTTTTTTGATCATCTAAGAAGAGTGAAGGACTTTATCATTTCAAGGATCTTCCTATGGATACCCCGGTCAGAACCTGTAAAAACATTCAACACAAAATATATATATGTGAAAATGTCATCGCTGAGGTAGGCATTCCCATGCTCAGATCAAAATTGACTATCTAAAACTGTTCTGATACAGGAATGATTTTGTAGTACATCACAAGTAGGAACATATGGACACAGTATGGGCGCAGCCATATGTTTATGAATAGTTCACTATATAATGATAACAAAATTCCTCGCAGCCTGGATGGTGGAAACTAGATCCAGGGTCTTCATTTCTACTTCCCGAACTAGTACGATTCTATCCATGTGAATAAACGTGTCGAAGTCGAACATGGTAGAAACCACTTGATTACCAGTTAATGATGTGAACTGTTAACAAGTGTGAGAGGAACCACCAGTAATGTCAATGACCCTCAAAGTACTTAGTACAATCCATGAAATGTGAATGAATGAGTCGATGTCGAACACGTCACAGAATCCTTTGATCGAAGGTCAATGATGCAACCTGTCGTCAGAAACCTGCCATTGAGGCATGCAGATTCCAAGGTACCGATGATTTGTAGATCATCTTTCTAGATAATGAGTCGGAGTCGATAGAAAGCGATCCGTCATAGGCACGCCCATAACACGAAATCATAGATCAAGTCTGAAGAAATATATTTGGCAAGAACTAACTCAGGGATGGTCAATGATGGATGACATATATTTTGTGGGTGAATGGTTTATTTGCATAGACCTCTTGAACACATAACGACATTGCAGATGGCTTGGTGACAGTTGACCCAAAGCTAATACCCGAAAACCAGCTGAAGACTTTCAATGTGGCTTGATTAACTGTTAGGTAAAGGATTTCCCAACCTAGGTGAATAAAAGTGTCGTGTTCAAGAGTGATGGAAAGTTTTTCAAACACAAAGCATAACAAACAGGTTCATTTTTCTCTCTTTTCCCCCGCCATTTCTGGCAAGTACCTCTTTATTTTTGATAAGCTTGAGGAGGATAACATTTGCTTAGTTATAAGCTCATCCTTAGAATGAGTCCAATTTAGTTTAGATTTGGACCCTAAGAAGGAGTGGTCCGTTCCTATTTGTAATTGAACAGGTCCTTTACTGTTAAATTTTAACGAGTCTAGTATAGGAGAAACTCGGTGTTTTTCAATTTTAGGGAGT
>APFE031669407.1:0-17633 GCA_000404065.3 Pinus taeda | reverse complement strand
ACACACTGTTTTTACTTGCCAAACTAGCGTGTATGCGTGCCTTTTCTATACTGAACCTGTGTACAGATCTGTAAAAGATGATTTACCCTTTTCAACTATTCAGACATCAGTTATACCTAGATCATCAGATTTACAGATCAAGACATGTGTCAATTATAAAAGATCAAAAACCACACAAAGATCCTTCTCTTCAAGTCTTAAGATCTTGATCCATCAATAGAAATTATCCTTCTTCAAGCGCTCATGTTCCTCCTTGATTCAGATCCAGCTATGCACCATAAATCAAACACCAATATTCTAGATCTTGCTCTTCATTTGCTATTCAATACTTGATTACCCTTACCTAATGATCTCCTCCTCCTTTTATAGTGTTGGGCCTTACTCAATACCATGGCCCAAAACCACTTAGAAGCAATACCTAGGACCAAATACCAAGGGTCAACACTTTGGTCAAGATACCTTAGATCAATACCATGGGTGAAAATACTAGGGACCAAATACCACGGACCAAAACCATGTTTTCCAACATGTATGCACTTTTCCTTGTGTGAAAGTGCGTGTATACGCATATGCACCTTTTGGATTACGAACCAACATGTATATGCAACTTAGTCAAGGGGAACCTGAGCATATCTCTTTTCCTTCATTCTGAGAGCCTAAACTATGACCTGTCATATGAGTGAGTTACCATCAAGGACACCACCTGTGTCATACCGTCGTTCCTGTGTCATAATGCCAACACCTAGTGCTAGACCAAGCACCATACTCAGCATATGGTGTAGTATTTTCTTAGTTGTAGGCCAACACTCGACTAATCACTCCTAATTTCTACATAAATATGCATCATTGCCGCAACAATTTTTTTGTAAGTTCTGTTGATAAATAGGACATGATGAGAGCCATTGTCACCACTATGACTTGATGGTAGATCAAGCTATTACATATATGATCCATGTTGAAGGTCGTGCACATGAAGATAATGGTTCGCCTGTGGTCTATAGAGGATTTTAAGATTGACAACGTGGTCAAGGAGAAGGTGTTGGATGAGGTCGGGGTGCGGTCATATGCTATAATTGTGGCGAAGGTGAACATTATGTGGACAATTGTTGGCATGCACCTCACCCTTATGTTAGTATTGTATACAGTTTGACCATGTGATAGAAGATTTCCTATTTTAATGGCTAAGGTGTAGGAAAAGAAATATCAACACCTTGTGTAGAATATACAAATGATGCGATCTGAGCCATGTGAAAATAACTCAAGAATTAATATTATGATACGAAGTGGTGTGGATATAGGTGTAAATAGATTATAGGGTAAGAAGACTATGCTAGATACGTCGGTTATGAAGGCAAGAGATAAGAATATTTGGTTCGGTATATAGAAGGAAAAGGAAACTTTTTTGGAGGCACAAGAGTTTCATGGACCTAAGAGCTTCGACATCAAGGATGCAGACACAAGTAGAACCCTGAAAGAACACCCATCAAGTAGGTACTACAAAAGAGAACCCTGATTCAACTATTCAGAAGTCCTTTCTGCAGACGTGTATAAAGTTACTAAGGGAGTAGAAAGTAGTGGAAGGATTACAAGAACTCATTAACAATTGTGCTTGTAAAGAGAATCAACAACCTAAACAAGGTGGAGTAAACAAGGTCAACAAAAAATAAGAAGAGAAATGGCTAGGAAATGTGATTAACTATGCAGATTAGCGATTTTGAAATGGATCAAGTGATTTTGGACTTAGGATCAGATGCCAATGTGCTTCCAAAGTAGACATGGGAGCGGATGGAGCAACCAAAGTTAAAATGGCCATCAATTTAGTTGCACAAGGAAAATGAACATCAAATTATCCTGATGGGTCGTTTGCATGGCATTATGGTGGATATTGAAGGAGCAAGCATGAAGGTGTACTTTGAAGTTATTGAGATCATGGACGATAGTTATCAGTATCCAGCTTTGCTGAGAATCGATTGGGCTTTTGATATGGATGGCATAATCAATCTAAAAATGAGGAGTATGGTATTTGAAAAGATCTGTACCAATGTCGTTGTTCCTTTATATCCCTCTGAAGGAGTGTGGTATATAGAACCAATCTGTGAAGAGTATAGTGATGAAGATGTTAACCACATATACAAGTTAATTTTGTGTGACGAAGATTATATAAACCTCGTCATAGATGGGCGGATAATCTAGGAGAAGGATAGTTCATGTCATTCAGACTCGAATGAAGCATTGGAGAACTAGTAGAACTAGTTGCACGAAATTTCTACTCTGCACTATAATAGCATGGTAAAATATCTTCCCTACAAATCAAATGAGGCACATAATTTTCCATATTATAATGGGATAGGTGATGTCAACATATTCTAGATAAATTTGGAAGGGAAGTAATTGAAGAACAATGTTTCCAGGCCTTGGATATAGCCTTGAAGGCTATGCCTGTGCGCTAGTGGGGCACACATAAAGATACTATAGGAGATTGGAGGGGGTACCGAAGATTGATGAGGCTCATGTTTGGTCATGCAAAAACAAGGATCAAAAAGAAGTTCACTAGAATGGATGATACTCAAGATCATTTTTCTCAATGAACTAAAGGATGGGGCAAAGAGCCTAGACTGTAATGGGTACATATATTTGTTCACACTTTGGATGTAATACTAATGAATTGGTATCTTGAAATGGATTTGCGCCATCCTAGTGTCGATTTGAATGATATGAAGGATAGTTTTATATTGACTTTTATCTTTGAGGATGATTATGAGTGTATAGATAATGCCCTTCAAGAAGTTCGGGCAACAATTTTCTTGACACTGAATGAGCTGATGACTTTGGTATAGCCCAACTGGAATGCACAATTGTATCACCCACTTGAATGTTATAACATGACCATTGAGGAAGGTGAGGAAGATACATGCAACATTAATATTCCTGAGTCAGAAGGACAACTCGAAGTGGTTGGACCCAGCGTTAAAAATACCCTATGTAATGCAACATTTGAAGGCGCGGTAGGTCAAAATAGGCTCGGACGTGGAGCCCAATTTAACATGCATAGGAGATTACTGGGATGAGTATATAGTAGGAAAGGTCGTCAAATTACTGCATGAGTACTAGGATTTGTTTCCAACAAAGTTTATGTAGTTAAGAGGCATCGTGGGAGACTTAGGTGTCATGAAAAATAATTTGAAGTGAGATACAAAGCCTATAAAACAACAACCATATAGGCTGAACTCAAAATAGTCACAGCTAGCATAATTGAAACTATGGAAGAATGTGACTGGGTAAGTCCTATAGTGGTATACGAGAAAATGACGAAGGGAGAAATAAGGATCTATGCCAATTTAAGGAAGTTGAATGACACATGTGTACATGACCCGTTACCAACATCACTCATAGATGACGTTTTGGAAAATGTAGGATCAAAGGAGGCCTACTCCTTTATAGATCATTTTTCTGGATACCATGATATTAATATAGCACTAAAAGATAGGAGTAAGATGACATTATCTACTGAATGAGGATCCTTGTCATATAGAGTCATGTTTCTTGGGTTGAAGAGTGAACCGACAATATTTTCCAGAGTTGTCATCATAGCATTTAAAGAAATCATTGACAAATTTCTATAATTTTACTTTGATGACTTGACAATCTTTGGATTGATGAAAAATCATGCTTCAAGCTTGTTATTGATGTTGGATATTGACAGGAAGTACCAAATTTCATTAAACCTAAAGAATCTGTACTTTATGGAATTTTATTGGGACATGTTGCCTCTATGGAACGACTGATGGTAGATTTTTCAAAAAAAACTTTTATTATTAATTTGGATCTACCAAATAATGTGAAACACCTACGTGGAACTCTTGGACACACTGGATATTATCATAAATTCATTAAGGAGTACGTACAGATCACCATGCTAATGGAGAAATTCTTAAAGAAAGATGGCACCTTCTATTTGGATGATGAGTTTCAAAAGAGCCTCGACATCATAAAAGAGAAAATGGTCATTGTGTTTATCCTCATGTTTCTCGAATGGAGGAAGGAGTTCCACATTCATGTGGATGCATGATGTATAGATTTGAGAGTTATCTTAACACAGCTAGGAGGGGGGGATCCTGATCACCCCATTGCATTTGCGAGTCACAAATTGTCTAAGGTAGAGAGGAATTATTCAGCGACAAAGTGAGAAGGCTTGGCTATGGTGTACACAGTGCAGAACATTAGGCATTACTGGTTGGGTGCACAGTTCAAGATGTTCATGGACCATTCTTCACTGAAATAATTAATGAACAAGCATGTGTTGGGGGGGGGATATTTGCAGATGGATATTGTTGTTCCAAGAATATAATTTTGAAGTAATAGTCAAGCCCAAACGATTGAACGTGGGCATGATCATTTACTAGAATCAAGACCGAGTAAGAACTGACAAATATTGAAGAAGGATTTCCTGATGCAAAAATCTTCATAGTAGAGGTTGGTAAAGAGCATTTTGTAGATATTGTTTAATTTTTGACTACCGGAGTAGCTCTTGTGGACTATACAATGGAATAGAGGAAATAACTAGTAGTTAGAGCGATGACATTTTCTCTAATTGTTGTAAATTTATATAAAATGGGCCTTTATGAAATATTACGTAGATATGTCGCTGGTGATGAAAGACATAGCATTTTGGTGAGAGTTCACAGTGTTTTCAAGGGAGGGAACTACAATAGAAAGAAACTGTAGAGAAAATTTTGAGGTCGGGACTATGGTGGCCCACGGTGCACAAGCATTCTAAGGACAATTGTAGTGCTTGGGATGTTTTCTAGAGTACTATGAGGCCATCGTGGAGATACTAATTGCTACTAAATACACAAGTTACTTTGCATGCTTTTGATAAATGGGCGATTGATTTTGTGGGGCCAATTAATCCATGAGGCAACAAACCTGGTGTGTAATACATTATTACTGTGACAAATTATCTAACCAAGTGGGCTGAGGCACAACTAATAAAGGATTTCAGTGCAGACACTGCTGCACACTTCATCTTTCAGTATATATTATCGAGTTTTCATTTCCTGAAGATATTGATGAGTGACAAAGGAATGCACTTCCTCAACGACACTATTGAAGCATTAACAAATCGTTTCACGTACACCATCAAAAGTGTATGGTTTATCATGGTCACGTGAATGACATGGTTGAGGATTTAAAAAAAAAAATGGAGAATACTCTCACAAAGGTGTCCAATGTCAACTGAAATGATTAAGATGTATGCATCCCCACTGTGTTATGGTCATAAAAGACTACTAGGAAAATTTTAATAGGGGAGACTTTATTTCAACTAGTGTATGGACAGGAAGTTGTAATGTCGATGGAATATATAGTACCAAGTCTATAAATTACAACATTCACAAATGTGGTGAATAATGACGTGATGGAAGAAATATTGGAACAAATGCTTGCACTAGAATAAGATCGCTTTCTTGCATGATTTCACCAAGTGGTACAAAAAATCTCGGAAAAGGCATGGCATGATTGAAATATTAAGTAACAAACTTTTATGAATGGAGACTTGGTTTTGTTGTATGATAGCAAGTTCATAAAGTTCCTTGTTAAGTTTGAGATGCATTCGCTAGGCCCGTACATTATCAACAGTGTCTCAAATAGTGGTGCAACTTAGCTTGCGAATCTCAATGGCGAATTATTTGTTGGGCGAGTAAATAGGAGTAGGTTGAAACTCTATAGGGATGATTCTGTCCCTAGGGTTGCACAATAACTATATGAATGGAGGATAATATTAGTGCTATAGGTAGTCGGATGGAATCACAAGACTATAAATTACTCTACTAATGAAATACCTTGTCAAAGCATGGTTGCACAACATTTAGGAGGATGGCATAGCTCGAGAAAGTTGTGATGAAGAAGGGGTAACTACACTGCATGGAGGTTTGATGTAGTTCATCCAAAATATGACTGTTGGGGTTGATTTGACTAAGATATTTTTGTTAAAAGGAGTGGGGGAAACGCATTTAAGGAGCATATCTGAGTAAACCTTCCATCAAATCCACATTTATGAAGAGGATCTAGGGGAATTAAGTGTTTTGAATTTGAAAAAGCTTATAAATATGGATTCCCACTACACATTCATATGCTTTGGTTGTTGAGAACTTGTTGTGTGGTTTTGCATCTAAGTGTGCACTGAGAATTTTATTGCAAGTTTGATTGGAGTTGGAAAGATCTTGAGCAGGATTTTCTCAGTTGAGGGCTAGAATCCATCATGAAAACTTCACAATCAAAGCATACTACAGCAGCAATATAACCACAAGCTAAGTCTACTGTCATAACAACAATGGAAACGAAGTAGAAGAAGCCCCAAAGGACCCATGTTAGGAAATCACCAAGGAAAACCCCACAAAATAATGGAGTAACGAGAGAATAGATACACAAAAGCAACTGATGGAGCCCTAAGATTTGGATGAGTAAGAAATAACAAGAAACTTTGAGGATATCATCACAGACAAGGTGGAAGCAATGTCTAGGTTGCCACCCTATATCCCACCGAGGAAGCCAACTAAAAATGTGACAAAGGATCCATATTCTATCAAGTACAAGATATTTACACCCCTATTACGAGAGGAAGTACTGATTGAGGGAGAGTTGTTGGCTGGGGTGCCAGAACTGTGCATGGAGGACTTGGATCTCAATGATCACGGTAAGTGTCTCTAATTCGATCCCAACAATGACCTCCAATATGTTTATTACAAATAATATGGAGTGACAAAGGTTGAGCCCATGAAGTGGGTATTAGGGATTCAACATGCTGGGCTACTGAACATGCTTTATGTTCCACACTTTGGGCACAACAACACAAACAAAATCTATGTGCGCCAAATGTTATCACCAAAAAAAATGATCACCTAGCCTAATTTACTAGATGGATTGAGGTACACCACATAAAGCCAATTTTACCATAGTGAAACTGCTTTCAGTATGACAAATTACCTAATAAACCAGCTTTATTAAATAAGTTATAGTAAAACCCATGAAGAATAATTAAATAAATCAGTATTATTTGATTTTCTTCTAGGAATAATTAATTTAACCACTATTTTATTATTATTCCTTGTCAAATTTGACCCAATCATGAAAAATAATCAGTAAATCATTATTTTTCTTATTTTTCCTAAGATAGTAATAATCACTAATTTGTATTATTATTGTTAATTTTGACTATCTCTACATTAATTAAATAATTTCCTTATTTTTTATATCCTACGAATTCATTACATAATTAATAAACCATTTATTTATTTATTATAAATAAAAGTTTTAAATACTTTTTCCCTCCTAAACAAATATAATAAAATATTTCAAGTGGTAATTCCAAGAATGGGATCAACAATATTTATTTATTGCTCATTATTCGAGGATAACTCAATATTTTGTTATAAATACGAAGGTTTTCCATTCATTATTCACTTTTGATTATTTTAATTGTCTCACACCATATTTTTATTGGATTTATGCATTATAGAGGAGAGAGACTCCACAGAAGGTGAAAGCGTTTGACGATTGGTAAGAACCCATCCCATAGAGGGGGATTGGTAACATATATTTTTTTCCCTCACAAGTGTTATAATAAAATCATTCTTTACATATTTGGTTTCCATTGGATGTTTTGGGGTTATTACTCTTTATTGTACTGTTTAACTATGATTGCAACATAGATTAGAATTTTGCCAGGTTCTGTTTCTATAAATAGTTACAAAGCTATAATGTTTAGCAATCATTTCTATTGTTGAGATCGTTTGTCATCCACGATCTCAAGTGGGTTCTTTTCATACATCATTAAGAAGAAAACACTAAAAATTGGCGACTCTACTGCATTTTATACTTGAGATCCATAAATCTCAATGACCTTTGGTTTTCAATTTAGGGTTTCATAATTTTTCAATCTCTTAATGTTCCTAGTTTTTTAACCTTATATCTGATAATCTTCTGACTTCCACAAGATTTCTGGTTGTTTTCGCAAGTCACAAGAACCAGTCGAGGCAAATGCGACACTTTTTTATGAAATTTGCAAACCAAAATTCTTGGAGTAGAAATCACCATTTTTAGCCCAAAAGGTTTGATCTTGGCTCTCGAATGCATCTTTCTGCCCAAAAAGTGTGATTTCTTCAGAAAATAGGTCAGAACTTGCGAATTCTAGGTTTTAATGTTTTTCTCAAATCTGTTTTTGGATTTTGGTGAGAGATGTGTGTTGGGTGTATGACCCCTCTCTCATCCCACTTAGGCCTTGATCCCTTATGTTTTACTCGTCGAAGTAAAAATTAGCCTCTCCTAGGGCTTCAAGTACATTTCTGCCTTTCTAGGATGAGTTTAGTTGAGTGATCAGTGTGAGTTTCTACAACACTTTCAACCACATTTTCGAGATCTATAACCTTTTGTTTCAAATCTAATAAGATAAGTTGATACCATCCATAGTTCCACATTCAAACTTGTTTGGTCATTACCTTAGGGTCTCGTAGGCGGCCGTAGGTGTTTCAAACATCTCCCTATCTTTTTGCAACAATTTTCCCCTCTAGTCTTTTGTTGTTGCTGCACCACTTTCCAACCTCTTAGAGTTACTTGATCCCATTCACACCGATATTAAGATCTATTAATCATTTGAGTGTATTTTCCATCGGTTTACCCACATAGTAGTATAGTGTTTGAAAACCTGGTTTGGGTGGGGTTTAGTTATTCCTTTTGTTGTTTACTTTATGTTATTTATTTCAGTTTATTGGCAGCAAGAGTTTTTGTTCCTTACAAACACGATTTGGAGTTAATCAATTAATACACTTGCACACAGAAGCACACCTTAAATGAAGGATGCTTGGTTTACACCACCAATCCAAGACTTCACATAATAAATATATCGCACCGCATTAGAGACATAAGAAATATTGTTGATCTCCCTTCACCATTGATGTGTTCCGTGTGTCATTCCATCATTGTTCCACCAAGGCATGAGTCACAGAGACTATTAGGACTTCAACCTTAGTTTCCTCTTGGGCATATTACTCCTCCCCATTGGGTCAGAGTTCATAACCCTCCGAGTCACCATCTTGACTGCTATCTTGATTCCTCATCTGAATCTAAGCCTCCTTCACCACATATCATCACCATGTCTGGACCCACAGTTGGTGTAGGAACCCATGCTAGTGGTGGCTTTAGTTCTACACTGGTAATCAGATGAGGAGAAACGGTCGCATGAATCCTTCCGGTGACCACCATGCTCCCTTTTATGGCTAGGTTAAGTCTACCAGATCTTAAGCAGTTGATAAATGACCCCATAAACCATGATGCTGGTTGACACTCTATGTTGACTAAGCTTCCCTCAGACATCCAACAGTTCGAAGGTATTGTTGGAGAGGATCCTACCAACCATGTTTGATCCTTTAACATGTGGTGTTTGTACAACTCCATAACTGATAACTCCATTCATTTTCAGCTCCTCCAATGCACGCTCACTAGAGACGCTATGAAATGGTAGGTAGACCAGCCCACCACCTCTCATTCCATTTTCATGATGCTTGCTAAAGCCTTCTTGTTGTATTTCGAGTTACCTCTCTCATACAACAATCGTATTGAGATTTTGACCACATTCCATCAATCCTTTGCTACTCGCTTTTCTGTCCATGTTCAAGAGTGGCGTCGAAGAAGGATCACATGTCGTGCCCCACCTTTTGAAGACCACGTCTATCTAGATTCATTTATGAAGAGCCTTTTATCCCCGATTGGGAAAGAAGGTGTGTCCTATTTTCCTCAAACTAACGAAGAAGCTCTCGAGACCACCTTGAGATATGATCTAATTTATGAATAATCAGGTTATGTTTATATCGTCATTCCAGACCTCCCACGTCATGGAAGTGCTAATGCATCGAGGGCATCTAATGCTACCGATAGTATCATTGGAATTGTTACACAATATTTTGTCACCGTCCCTATTACCCCTTCTCCCGTACATTGGAGGACCTATTCCGGGACTTGTGAGAAGTGACATAACTTGGAAACACCTGCTTTGTATCCCTTAAAGTATGTACTCCATATGCCCTAAAGACACCTTCTGCAAAATACCAAAAAATATAGCCCTTTCTCCACTAGCACTGTTCCACAGTGTATTGCTCGCGCCAATGCGGTAACTCCTCCAAAGAGGGCGCGCTAGCTAGTGCTTTTCTCAGAGTCGCACTAGCGCCAACCCAGTTGGGTAAAGATTTTAATAATCAAACTTCTGAAGGTTCCTTCCACCTTATCCATGAATTGATTCCAGTTTAAGTTGGTACAGTTGGACTTCGTATCTCCCAAGGAGGGAAGTAGTTCTCCACCTCTCATGGAAGCTTCCTAACGATAAGGACAATCCCATGAATCAAGTGGATGGTCTTATCTACTCCTCCCATATCTATATAAGCTTTTTCTTTCCCCTTTGACAAGCTAGTTGGTAATTCTTAGTTAGTGATTCTACTTTTCAAGCTCCCAAATCTATGTCCCAAAGTCTGAGAATTGCTAAGCTCATCTTGCAAGAGGTCTTGTGTATCCCTATGAGGCTAAATCTTTAAGGAGGAGATCCATGTCCAAGTGATCAAGGAGAGAGAGAGGCTTGTTCCCATCCCTACAAGCTTTGCAAGGCATGTGTTGCTGATTCACCCAGCCAAAGGAGGATTTGACATCAGAACTTGGTTGTATTCTCTTTTGTTTATCAATAATAATAGACGACTATCATTATGGTTCCACTCATGTGTCTTTATTATGATGTTTGAGTTGTATCCTTTCTGACGGATACATAGTTGCATTTCCTGGATTTTATGCTTGTATTTGTCCTGTTCTTTGCATGTGCAGGTGTCTATTCACGAGGATCATGAGGATTGTGACCAGCTGAAGCGAAAGAACAGAAGTGACAACCCTTCTACGAATATAAGCATTGGATTCGAGGTAGGCTCTCATCATTGGCCTTTACTTTGCAATTAGGAACCTGCGTGTTAGCGTTGTTTGATTGTTGCTAGACCCCATTTAGGCTAGTGGGGTCGCCTTTGTCTGCAGAGGGGATTTACCTACACAACAATTTGGCGACTCCGCTGGGGAGTTGGCTTTTTCCTTGTTTGTTTATCTTGTCTTGTTGTTTGATTTGTAAACTATTAGACGGAGTCTGAAGTCTGGCCAGATAGCCTTTGAAACGCTATTGCTTTGCATTAGCGGAGTAGATCAATGCTACTTCAGTCCATCTCCGGTTTGGTTTGCAAACTGAACAACTTGGGACTAGCCTTGTTCCTTGATTGTTTCCTTGGTTTCTCCCGCTTGTTTTTCTTTCTGGGTTGGATACCTGTGTTTTTTTTGCCTCTTGAGAGTACTTAGGTATTGCTGGTTTGGATTTGGCTCTTTTGTTTTTTATTTTTCCATAGCAAACTCGACTGGCGCTAGTTTATAGCGTGACAGTCTCGCCGGTTGGCGCATGTTGCACACTTACAACCCGTGCCAATCCTGAAAGGCGCTAGTTGCAGCCTGACAGTCGCGCCAGGCCTGTAAACTTTTGAAGTTTTCTTGGTTCTCGACTTTTTCAGCTTTGCCTTTGTCCTAAGTACCTTTATTAGATTACTGGAGTGTCTTGGAGTGTGATTTGACTGGTTTCGATCGCTACCCTTTGGGTGTTTGCTTTTTTCTACCAATTTCGCATTTCTAGCCCTAGGGCATCTAGTGGCCTTGTGAATTGAGCCTTCCTAAGGTGTTTTAATATTTTTGTTGTCCAGTCGACTCTCTTGCTTGCTCCCTTACACTTGTTTGGTAGTCGTGAATCATTTCGTTGCGTTATTTAGGTGATTTGCTTCGTCTTCACTTGAATTCCACTCCGTCTCACTTTGAGCCTAGATCACACGGCTCATTGTTGTCTTTGGGACCCTTTTGATTCTTTGGATGTTTGATTTGTGTTTTGAGGAACTGAACATGTGTGTATTGGTTAGAATTTGTTAGTGTTATTTCTCAAAAGCTCTTTAGTGCATTGTGCCATTATTGAAAAAGAAAATCTCTTTTGCTTTGAAACAGTTAATGAAAGTTAGGACTTTTCATTTTGATTAGTGGATTAGCGATCTTAAAAGAAAAGTTTATTGGTTTGCATTAGCTGCATTAGGGAAACTCTTTATTGTTTGTGATCATTTCGTTTGCATGAAAGCTCTCAAAATCAATATACCCTGTATCAAAATTACCAGCAGCCGCAGGGCAACCCTTATCAAAATTATCAACAACCTGTTGGCCAGTATGGTAATCAATGGGGCACTGGAGGGTAGAACCAGTATCCACCACCCGGTTCTGGAAATAACCCTTACGGACAAAATCCTTCTGGACAAGGCCCTTTTGGACCTGGTTCATCGGGACAAAGCCAGTGGGCGAAAACAGGAACTGGATGGAATTCTGGCTCTACCTCATATCCGGGGTAAATGTCCTTTAACCCGCAGCTACCATTTCTAGTGACGTTGGAACTGCCCGATGTGTCAAAGTTAACAAATGATCCCATTTTACATAATCCACAATGGCCACCAGTTCCAACTAAGATACCTAGTGATTGTCCCAAATTTGACGGAAAAGCCGGAGAGGACCCTCAAGCTCATGTGATGATGTATCACTTATGGTGTTCGTCTAATTCATGGCTTGATGACTCAATCCGACTTCGCCTCTTTCAGAGGACTCTCACTGGTTCTGCCGCTAAATGGTATATTGAATTGACCCGCGCGTCATTTCAAGATTTTAATTCGTTGGCCATGGCATTCCTTACTCACTTTCAGTTACCCATTCGGTACGAGACAGAGACTCACCTCCTTACGTCTCTTAAGCAGGATACAGCTACGCATATCTCCAATCATATACATGAATGGAGAAGGCGTCGCAGGTTGATCAAGTTTTGGATTCCTGATCAACTCCTCACCGACTGGTTCATGACTTCCTTTGTCCCTAAGATTGCATGGGACATTGCTATGGGAGCCTGTGTGACTGAAGAACAAGTAATCGCGCGCACTCAGTACCTGGACTTAGTTTACTCTCAGTCTGGTACCTTGTATGAGTATTTGTCGGACGCCCCAAGGCCCGGTACATCCAAGGCTCCGCTGAAGCCATCTGTCGATGGAGTCATTGGCTCTGTGAACCCGGCCTCTAAAAAATCGTCTTCAAACCCTGGGAAGCAAAAGTCAAGTGCCTCTAAGGAAAACATTTCTCAGGGTGGTTTAAATTTTGGTAGTACTTCTGAGGTCAATGCCATCTAGTCCACCACGGCGGGCAAGACCTCGAAAGGAAAGAAAAAGGAAAAGGGGAAAGGGAAAAATAAACCCGAGCAACCTAAACAGGAATCCTCCAAACCTCCAGCCGAGGAAGGAGCTAAGCGCAAACCCAAGTATCCTTGCCTCATTTGTGAAGAGGATCACTATACTAAGGACTGCCCTAGGCGATCCGAAGTTAGTCATTTGTTAAAGGGTGCTCCTGGGGTTCCTGCGGTTTTTAAAGAGCCTTTTCCCTCTCAGCAAACTCAAATTGTGGCTGATCCGTCTTCTTCTCCCTTCGGTTCCCAAGTCTTCATGGCCGGATCTATTCCCGTTCATGTAACGACTCAAGCAAAGGAGTATCCATCGTCCACCGGGAAAGAGCCCGAGGTTCCCTCAAGTGCTCCTTCGTCCAGCTCTGGTCCCCTCCATATTGAGAGACCGAGTATTGAGACGACAATCTGACCCCCTCCTAAAGGGGTACTCAGAAGATCTTCTTACAATCTGAATGCTCATGCTGCCCAGAACTATAGCATCGTAGAGGACTTAGCGCTGGCTCCATCGGCTATGTCCGACTTAGAGGTTCTCCAGAGCTGTCCCCCCAAGAGGAAGTCCCTGCTATCGGCCATCGGTGGCATCGACCTGGCGGATTCGGATCTGATTACCTTCGACCTCGAGAGCCATGTTCCTCGACTGCCTCATCAGATCGCTTTTCTCATTCAATTCGTCATCAATTCCAAAACGATCCATCGTAAAGTTATTGATGAAGGCGCATCAACTTGCATTATGTCTATTGCTTGTTGGAAAGCGATCGGGTCCCCGACTCTGAGCCAGTCTCCGACGACCTTGGAAGCTTTCGATGGGAGAGAATCCCGTCCTTATGGTATTCTTCAACGATTACCAATCACCTTAGAAGGGAAAACTGTGGAAGTAGAAGTTGAGGTTGTTGACGCGAATCTCACATATAACCTCCTTCTGGGCCAGAGTTGGACGTATGCCATGCATGCCGTGGCTTCATCCCTCTTCTGTGTCATTCGTTTCCCTCATCAAGGGAAAATTGTCACGGTTGACCAGCTTTCCTTCTTCGCTTCCTCTTCTGAGGGAAATGTACCTTTCGTTGAACATACCGCTGTTCCGTTTGAGAATGTGGGAGCCGGTCTTTTCAAAGACCCTACCCTCATGGGTGTCTTCTCCCTCCCACCTCCGAACCTCACTTCACTTACTTTAGTTTCCGCTCGCCCTGATCCTTTATTGCACTCTATTGCGACCCTCGGTCCCTCTGCCAGAGGGGGCACTGATCCTCTAGCTTGTAAACCTTGCTCGATCAGGGGGCATGGGCAGATCATCAGTGTCGTTGCTCATTTTAGACAACAGGCCAAGCGATGCCTACACTATTTAGGCCAGTTATGCAATAATGCAATAAGGCAAAGTCCTGAAAAGGGCTTGACTTGAAATGAGTATCATGTGCGCGCTTTATTTTTGTACATGCGTATGCTTTCAGTAGTGTGTTGTGTGTGCATGTTTATTTAGTTTTTATCTCAGTGTGTCGGCGTGACTGCCACTTATTGTGTCTTTTTCTTCTGGAACAGATGTCTAGATCACCTTACGTTGGTTTCGCTGATGGTGCTTCCCGCAGTACTCGCAATTTGTCATCTGCGGCATGGCTGATCTACGATCCTCATGGTGAGTTAATAGATATTCAAGGGGTGTGTCTGGGTTGTACAACGAACAATGTGGCTGAATATAGTGTTGTAATTGAATTATTAGCCGAGGCAATTAACCTCGGAATCCGCACATTGGTTGTAAACTTAGATTCTCAACTTGTAGTCCACCAGCTCAACGAACGATATTCCGTCAGAGATCATTGCATTTTAAGGTTGTATTTACGTGTTAAGTTATTGGAAAGAGATTTTGATTACATTACTTATCATCACATTCCAAGAAGACTTAATGCAGTAACCGATGCATTAGCTAACTATGTATTGGACAAACATTTGCATAATATGTAAATCAACATGATACAGGAAGCATAAGATAAAATAAACCATAACACCATGTCTATATATATATATATATATCGTGTGGCGCACTGGCGCACTGAGGCACTCAAAAAATAAGTGTACATGTCTGGATAGAGTTTGTGTTCTCCGTACATCTGAGACACATGTCTCTCAAAAATATGTAGAAAATAAAAGCCTAGGAGCCTAATCACGGTGGTGCTCATGATAGCACATCACCGTGCGCACCAATCATCTCAACAGGCGATGGACGCGAGTCGGCACCCCCACTGTGTGCCTTTGATATGCGAAAGGCACGTCCGCCAATCTGGCATAACCCAGAATCCCTTGGGTGAGCCCCTCGAGATTTTGTATCAGCTCCTCCCCCACGGTACCCCTTGCCTGAGGGTTGGTTGTGGGTTGGCCCCTCCGCGCTGTAGGAGATAGGTCGGCTGGTTGCTCTGGGCCCACATCTGCATATACATACAATTGTCATCAGAATAGGCATGTATTAAAAATAAAATGAAAATACATAAAACATCAAAATAAGGAGTTCATACCTAAATCCTCCTCCCATTCCTCTCCCTCTGGCAATGGAAGGTTTGGGTTGCCCATGAAACTGGTTCCCGCGTACGGCCAATCCTGTATCACGATCAGCTATCGACGAAGCCATATGAAGAATTCGGGCTGCCATGACATCTCCTGGCCCCCTCCACCTCTGGGCATCAATGCTGCCCAGCGACCCATCCTAGGATTTCGTGGCAATGGATCTGCCACTACAGCTCTCTGGATCTGGAAAAGTGGTAATCGCTCCAAGAAGAATGATACCACAATCGAGCCATATGTGAAGTGTTTCACATCTGCATGCTTACAATTTGTGATCTGCCTTTTGATATTAGTAGTCATAGCTGTAGCCCAATCAAAAATGGTGGGGCTGAGACATTCTGTCGCGAATATCAGATGGTTATTGCTCGCCTCATGGGGCGCTTGTACCCCAGCTGCACGTGTGATGGTGAATAAAATCACCTTCAGTGTCAAGTCCCGGATGGTGTTGATAGCCACCTTAGCACTCTGTCTCCCAAATTGTGCTTTTGGGCATACTCAGGCTTTTACTTTGCCTACCTTCTCTCCAGAAGGTCTACTGCCAGTCAAAATGGGAATTTCCCCTCTCTGTGACAACCCGGTGATGAAATATACATCGGATACCTCAAGCTCTAAGGTCTGGTTCCGTAGGCGAAATACTTGGTCATCCACGTCCCAAGCATCAATTATGAACTGTAGCAACTCAGGTTGAGACTGCATATATGATGTAAGGAAGAACTTTTTGAGGCCAAAATCCCTCAAAGCATTCATGCACCCCTCATCCTCAATTGCCAAGGCGTCCACGGCATCGTGTTCTCGTTCTTTCCACTCTACTACCATTTTGGCTTGTTTCCTGCACCCACAAGGATAAATAAACCATCATTAGAACATTGGTAAATTTATTAACCAAGAAAAATTCAAATGCAACGGGTAAATCCATGGGGAAATTTGACTTGCGCGATTAGCGCGACTGTTTTTAAAACAGCCGCGCTAATGGCGTGGCCCCCTTGGGTAATTTACCCCATTAGCGCGGGTCCGTGCCGGATACCCGCGGCAATGGAGTGAAGCCCTAAAATTAAAAATCCCCCTTGCAGAGGCTCAATCAGGAATAAAATACATAAAAAATGGTATAGAAATGGAGCTAAGGGAAGCCCCTCTTACCTGGAGCCGACGAGATCGGGAATGGTTGCACGGATTGGCTGTATTCACCGCCTGAAGTTTGTTCACCAAACAGACAACTCTCACTCTTCAAGAGGTAAAAAGTAAAAGTAATTCTATTTTTTACATTTTCACCCTATTTATAGGCTTTTTAACTCATTTTTGGGTTTATAAAGGTTATTTTTGAATATTTTAATGTATTTTTGGTCGAAAATGGGTTTTACGTTTGCTTCTTGTGCAACGGTAGGTCTTTTGCGTAGCTTCGATGGTGAAACGAGTTGTATTTTATACTTTTTCGGACTCGGTAAATACACGAAAAAGTCACTATGGAGTCATCTTTCAGCTCTTTTCTGACTCGCTAAACATGAAAAGATTGTTGAGTTGTTCCTCTTGACTCGTTAAACGTAAATAAGAGGCGGTCGTCTTTAAACTCTTTTTCCGACCGTATAAAGAATGAAAAGGTCGTCGGGCCTTTGTCGTTTCAGGTTCGTTAATGGGAGCGAAATGGCATGATATCGATCGCTTTTTTACTTTTTCGGGTCGGTGTCACTACTCACGAAAATTACTCCTCGGTCGTAATGGCCGGGCGGTTCTTTCGAGCTTAGTTTTATACTTTTTCGGGCTCGAGAGACAC